>CM023959.1:26044484-26066326 GCA_013407115.1 Glycine latifolia | reverse complement strand
GTTTTGATTGTAGTTTATGGCTATGAATGGCTATAATGGGTTTTGATGGTGGGTTATGGCTATTAATAGGATTTAAGCCTTTTAAATTGTTGAAGGGCATATTATAGTCTATAAATAGATCATTGTAATGTTTGACAAAATGAGAGAGGAGAGAAAAAGAAAAAGAGAAAGAAGTTGAATAAAGTTCTTTTTTTATAGAAATTGTTTTCTCCACAAGCTCTCCCGGCATAAATTTTTTCAATTTTATAGAAGGGCGAACTAGGTTTAGGTATTATATGTCTTATATATTCATTCTATTGCAATAACACACATTAACACACACACACACACACACACACACACACACACACACACACATATATATATATATCATTCGGAGTAAGAGCGAAGCTAGGAAATGGGAACTAAGTCAGACAAAACATCAATGGGAAACAAGAATAGAAAACGGATTTCACATGCCTATGAACCATATAATATGCAGAATTAGTTATAAATTTAAAACATATAAGATTAAACTCTCAAGCACGGCAACCCATTGGGATAAGAGAGAGCGGATGAGAATAGAAGAATTTAATTGTAGGAACATGCAAAATGAGAAAAAATGATTTTATTTCTTAAAAATAAGATTACAAGATTGCAACTTAGAGGTATACCTAAGGGAACAACTCTCTGAAACTAAAAACTTGATTACAGAATGAGGAATACAACCCTTTTAAAGACAAATTTTTCCTGGTTCTATCTACAATGAACAGTGATCAGTCGCAGGAAAAGATGATGAAATGATCACGTTAGTCTTCGACAAGATTTATTCTGAAACAATCATTTTCATTTTGGTAGAAGTCATCTGATGATGAAGAGGATTCATCAAGCTTCTTTGTTGATGAAGAAGTTTCTTCTTCCTTCTTCAAAAGATTAAGGATTATTTGCATATTTTCAGCAAACTTCTCCTTTGTTGATGATGTTGAAAGTGCTGATAAAGCCACTCATCTTTGATTAAGAAACTAACAAGTTTCAAGATCAACATTCTTGATTAGCTTTGGATGGTTTTTAAATCATAATTTAACCTGATCTGGATGAGCTCAAGAATGATCAAATTGAGACCACCATTTAACCAGAGCTTGCCTTCTCAGTATATAGAGTTGTCCTTTGGTAGTGACACTTGCGTAAACATATCGCCATTGGAATATCCAGGCAAGAGACATTTTACTGAAGAAATGTAAGTTTGCAGAAAAGGAATCATCTCCAAACTCGTATTTCTTAGTAAAGGTTGTCAATCCAAACACAACTTCCAAAGGAAGAATATCAAGGATTGGTCCAAAATAATTCCACCAATGAATGAACCATTGAGGAAATTTATATTGAACATTTTGTTTGAAATAAATTAGCCATGAATGCATAAAATCTTTATTTTGAAAGAAAAAGACATTATGCTAGGTTCTTTGATAATCCTAGTAATTAAAACCAATGGGATCATAGTTTTGAGAAAACCTTTTAATCTTATTCAAGTCTCCAAATTCCTTTGATGTTAAAACCTTAAGAATTTTGCAACGTTGAATAAGCAATTTGATTTGAATTATCATTTTTATGATGTTTTATTTAGAGTCAACCAAAATAAACTCATAAAAATGTCTTGATTTGTAGATTGATGTTGGTCTGTAATGGAATTGATCTCCCTGGAAATCTTTTGGAAAGATTTTTTTGGCAATCTTGTTTGGCTTGGGATCCTAGAATTCTGGTTCCATTTGAATAACATCCAGACATTTAGGTTTTTGGATGTATTGGGTTTGAGATTTGGGTATTTGGGAAGCCAAAGGTTCAAGTTGGTGAACAACGGCCCTTTATCTTTGGATTGATGGAGGATTATCTGTTTGTTTCAAAGATTTTCAATCATGGTTGAAAGACTTTCATTGTCTTCCTCTTCTGAGGCGATGCCAGTCCATGATTTTGATGGAAGGCCTTTGGGAAGTTGGTTTAAACCTTGTTCTTGCAGGGCCAAAAGGGTTTGGATATGCAAGGCATAATCAACCTTTGTTTGTGATTGGGGTTTGGATTTCTGGGTGGATTGCCCAATTTGAGTTTGAGGGTTCAGGGTAGATGACCCTTATTGGGTTGAAGACCTAGATTGAATTTTGGGATTGACTTCCTGTTTGGAAGAAGATCTTGACCCTGTATGGGTGTTTAAACAAAAAATTGCTAGTTTGGTTTTGCTACTACTTCTGCCTCTCCCTCTTCCTCGGGAAGAGTAAGATTTTACCAAATCCGACATTATACTGTTTACGTCATTGATATTAGACTATTAGTACTTTATGTCTTAAGACTATTTGGTCATGTAAAGCTTCATGCCTTTTTGGTAGTGTTTTAAGGCTTAAGACCTACTACAAAATTATTATGGATTTTGGTCATTTGGGGTTTAAGACCATATTCTATTGTTGTGAGTTTGTTTTGTCACTTGTCATGCCTAGTTCTCTACAGTTATTTTGCTTTATCTTTCCTTTGTTTTTAACTGTTTGCAACAAAAACAACTTTGGTAATTATAATTATGTTTCTTCAATTCTTAAGGTTATTTTGAGAATAATTTAGTTCCACCTGCAGAACACCAGCCACTCGGGGATAGAAAATTTGTATATAAAAAAATTATCATTTGCTTATAAAATAAAAATACTTTGGATTTTTTGTTTGTTATATTTAAAATTAAACATGATGTCCTTTTTAACATGTCAGCCTATTGGCCTGATTAAATTTTGGTTAGTCTATTTAGTATTTACAAATCTTAATATAAAATATGTTTTTAAATAGACTAATAGGTCAAATTAGACTTTTAAAAAGATCAAGTCCAATCTAAAAAAAAATCTTTGATAAATAATAGATCAGACTTAGACCTTAGTTTTATAAAATAGGTCAAGCCTATTTACATAAAACATGACTTTACTTGGTCTATTTTTATCCCTATAGAAAAATCATAAAAATTATAAGGATATAAGATTTTAAAATTAATACTAAATTATACTCTTTTTTTATTTTTTATGATTTTCTAAATTCAATATAAGAAATAAATTACCATATGAAAACAAACCCATTCTTTTATGGGGACGAAAACAAAATTATTATATATATTTAATTAAAAAAATAATATCTTGCAGGACAATTTGCTCCATATCTCAATATGGGGCAATTGCCCCTACTTATCTTTTAATCTACCATTTTCATTTTTGTTTCTAAATTGTATTTTAAAATTTTTTTTAAAGGAATTAAAAATAGTTATAAATAACCATGTATCATGATATAAATAATCTACCATAAATAAAATGAATAATTTATGTTAAAAATATTTATTTATTATTAATTTCAATTATAATATAATTTATATATTCAAATTATTTATTATTATAAATTTTAATTATATAAAATAAACATATTTATCTTTCATGTGTGTCGAACCAGATAAAATACTAGTTACCAATTTAGTTTATGTATGTATATAGAGGATAAAGGAGGGTTGGTGCCAGGTGTTGCGAATCGACCGTAAAAAAATAATTATTTTTATGAGATGAACCTTTATGATATTTCTTTGAGGCATATCCTTCATAGCGACGCGTTACACCGGGCCTCAGGTATAGTGAAAATTGGGCTAGGGCCCTTGCCACAAGGCAAGACACTACATCGATCTCGAGATGTAGTGATAAATGAGCTAGGATCCTTGCCACAAGATAAGGCGGCAGGTCTTCACTCGGTTTTGGTGACAAGTAGGCAAGGGTCCCAACACGCAAATGAGCGAGTGTGGCAGGAAAATACCGCCCAGGGTTAAGGATGCAATTGGGAAGCTGGAACATAGGAACATTAACGGGTAAATTGAGGGAGATAGCAAATTTTTTTGCTAGAAAGAAAGTGAATATTGTTTACTTGCAAGAAACTAAGTGTGTTGGAGAAAAGACCAAGGAAGAGGATGACATCGGTTTCAACTTGTGGTATACAACTATAACCAAGAGTCGAAATAGGGTTGAAATTATGATCAATAGAAGTTTCAGAGATAAAGTCGTTGACGTCAAAAGGAAAGACGACATGATTATGATGATTAAGCTTATAATGGGTGATTTAATTTTAAATATCTTTAGTGTGTATGCACCCTAAGTTGGACTGCAATCAAATGAAAAGAACCAATTTTCGGAAGACTTGGAAGAGGTTTTGAGATGGATACCACGAGAGGACAATATTTTCTTAGAAGGAGATCTAAATGGTCATGTTGGTAAAAGCAATGGATGTTTTGATAAAATTCATGGAGGTTTTGGCTATGAGACGAAAAATGAGACTGGAGAAGATATCTTGAATGTTGCACTAGCCTATGATTTGATGCTAGTGAACACATTTTACCGAAAAATGGAGTCTCATCTTATCACTTATCACAGCGGCCAAAATCGTAGTCAAATCGATTTCTTTATGGCTAGAAGAGAAGATAGAAATTCTTGTATCGATTGCAAGGTCTACCCTGGAGAATGTGTCATTGTGCAACATAAGATGATAGTTCTAGAGGTTCGCTTCAACAAAGTACTTAATATGAGGAAGATGACTCAAAATCTAAGGATAAGATGGTGGAAGCTAAAGAAGGAAAAAAATAGAGTTCAAGGAAAGCATATTGCGTGAAGGACCATGGTAGTCTATTAGAGAAGCAAATGAAATATGAAATAAGATGGTTATTTGTGTCCAAAATGTAGGAAGAAGGGTGCTAGGAGAAAGCAAAGGAAACATAGTGGTGGAATTGAGAGGTGTAGAAGACAATTAAACAAAAGAAGAAATGCTTTAGATCTTGCATAAAAGTCTCAATGATGAAAACTTGCAAAAGTTTAGAGTAGCGAGAAAAAATGAAAAGAAAACAGTGCGGGGAGCTAGAGGCAAGATTTTTGTTGATTTGTATAAAAATATTGGGAGCAAGAATAGTGAAAAAGATATATACAAACTTGCAAAAATAAGGGATAAGAAGAGTAAAGACCTCACCCAAGTTCGATGCATCAATGATGAAAATAAAAAAATTTTGGTAAGAGATGAAGATGTAAATGAAAGGTGGCTAGACTACTTTAACAAACTTTTTAATGGGGATGGAGATAAAAGTGAGGTGGACTTGAAGGTCTCTTATGATGATTTGAATAAAAGATTTGTGCGCAAAATTAATACACATGAAGTTAAGGAGGCTTTGAAGAGGATAAAAAATAATAAAGTTTTGGGACCCGATGTCGCCCATATTAAAGTGTGGAGAGACCTGAGAGACGTGACAATAAAATGGTTGACAAATCTTTTCAATAAGATTCTTCAAACAAATAAGTTGATGATGCTTAGAGGAAAGGTATGTTTGTGCCTATTTACAAAAACAAGGAAGATATCCAAAATTGTTCTAACTATAAAGGTACTAAGCTCATGAGTTATACTATGAAGTTGTGGGAGAGAATTGTTGAACATCACTTGAGGAAGGAGACCAAGGTTTCTGTAAATCAATTTGGATTTATGCCAGGAGATGTACCATGAAAGCTATTTTCTTGATGCGATAATTAATGAAAAGGTATCGAGAAAAGAAGAAAGACTTACATATGATGTTCATAGATCTTAAGAAAGCATACAATAAGATCCCAAGAAAAGTTTTATGATGGACTCTTGAGAAGAAAAAGTATCATTAAAGTATGTTAATGCAATCAAGAATATGTTTGATGAGGCTACCACATGTGTGAAAGTTTGTAATGGAACATCAATGTATTTTCCTGTCGCGGTAGGTGTACACCAAGGTTCGACTGTTAGTCTTTATCTTCTTTCGTTAGTGATAGATGAACTAACAAAAGATATTCAAGAGGAAGAGCCGTGGTGTATGCTTTTTGCAAATGATATTGTGCTTATTGATGAGACCAAAGATGGTGTTAATAGGAAACTTGAATTGTGGAGGAACATTTTGGAGTCTAAAGGATTCATGATAAGTCAGAGCAAGATTGAGTATATGGAATGTGAGTTTTTGCTGGTAAGAGATGGTGATTAAGACCCCGTGCATCTACTTGGTCAAGAGGTACCCAAGAAAGATGTTTTTAGATATTTAGGATCAATTTTGCAAAAAGGTGGAGAGGTTGATGAGTATATAAATCATAGAATCAGAGCATGATAGATGAAATGGTGGAGTGCATCTAGGTTTTTGTGTAACCGCAAAATTTCCCTTAAACTAAAAGGAAAAATCTATAGAACAACTGTAAGACCTGTAATGTTATATGGAGCTGAATGTTAGCCAGCACATAGCCAACATGAGCATAAAATAGGGGTAGCAGAAAGGAGGATGTTAAGGTGGATGTGTGGATATACGAAGATGGATAGGATAAGAAATGAGGATATTCGACGAAAGGTATCAGTGGTACCGATATGTGAAAAGATGAGGGAGCATAGATTGAGGTGGTTTGATCACGTTATGAAACAACCCCTAGATGCTCCCGTAAGAACAAAAGTTTGTTACCAAGAGTTCGACACAAAGAGAGGTAGAGGTAAATCGAAATTTACCTGGGGAAAGATAATTAAACAAAACTTAATGGAGTGAGATATAAATTGACGATAGGTGTGTCTTAGGACGAAGTGGAGAAAAACTATAAGCTTGGTGGAGAGTTAGACATGTTATTATCTCTATGTTTCATACAGTCCATTTTTAGTTCTTTTCCTCTTCATTTTTTCCCTCCTTCTTTCACCCTACTTTTCTTTTATCTTATTTTCCCTTTTTTCTTTCCCTCTCCCTTTTTTTTTCAACTTCATCGTATCTATCATTGGGTTCATTTACTACCAATCCCAATTAACTTGAGTTAAAGTGTTGTTGATGATGTATATAGATGACATATCTTATGGAACAAAATATCTTATGAGTATGAAATGATTAAATATGGATTGTATAATTATACATGAAGAGTTAAAATTTAATATAAAAAAGTCATATGACTTTTTAAAAAACTTGATTTTTTAAGTGGTCATATAATATTAAATTTTGATCCTTCATATTTATCTATATGGTCCATATTTAATCATCTTACAGTTATATAAAATATATTTCTCTCATATATATATATATATATATATATATATATATATATATATATTTTGAATAACTTCTATAAATATAATTTATAAAGTATTTGTTAGGAACATGCCAAAATGCAAACCTTTGAAAAGAATGGTTTATTTTTTGCCTCGATGGTTTTTGTTATTTTAGCTTAATATATAGTCAATTCTGCATTTTATGACCACCTTGGCACCTTTGCCATTGATTTATACCAAATGAATAAAACATATGTGGCCGCAGAGAAAAAAAGATTAAAGAAGTATGTCCTACAATTTCTTTTTCAGATTCAACCTATTTTATAGTGGCTTCGCTTTTTAGCGTATAGTCAATTCTGCAATCATGCGGTGGACCTAGCTCTTTTTGTATGATCTTGCCCTTTGATTTATACCAGATGAATATAGCATCGGTGGCCGCAGAGAACACATATAAAGAAGGTAAGCCCAACAATTTATTTTTCAGATTCAAGCATAATAAACAACCATTAAAAATAGCTATCAATCAGCCTTTTAGCTGTATATATACAAAATTTGAAATGGATTGGTGTTATATCATATTAGAAACAAAAAAAAATTATGATGAGAAAAGAAGTATAAGGAGTAGTCATTGATAACAGTTACCCGATTAAATTCAAGCATCCTATTCATACAAATAAACAATATTTGACTGTACAACAAACACTAGCAACAGAAAATATTATAAAAAATAAATCCGTGATTAGACTCGTTGATTTTGAATTGAAAGAAATAAATCTCGGAAGGATCATAAAACTAATTATCTGATGTAATTATTTCATGATCAGATTCCACCTTTGACCACTTGTTAATACGATTACGAGCTATAATAACCTGCACAGTGACATAATGATTCATTCGTTGTATAATAAATTATAATTTTTGGGGGGCAAATCTAGAACTAAGAAGCAATAAGAGGTAATGAATCAAATACCTGCTCGTCCCAATCAGTTTTGTAGGTGATTACAATTAGCACTACAGTTTGAATAAATGTTCCAAACAACATTCCAATCCAAATACCCTAAGAAAGAAGATTTTTTCAATAAAGAAACACCAATCAAATGCAAAGTATACAATTTGAGAATGAGAAGAATACCGACCTTGACTTGCAAATTCAGAACGTTACCAAGTAGAACTCCTACAGGAACACCTATGATGTAATAACACCCAATGTTCACATATGCTACAATGCTTTGCCACCCTGCTCCAATAGCAACTCCTGTTGAAATCACACAATTACAATGTTTAAGTGCATCATTTCGTAATTTTTGTTTCTTTGGTCCACATTCAATATTCAATTTTGATATCAGACTCTAGTCTTAAACCAACTTGGAGGCCAAATGTTGTTTAAAAATACCCGAGAGTACAGGTTGGACACTGTTTAGTAGAATAGAGATTGCCAACAAAGGTGACAAGTCACCAACAGCATGGGCCACGTCTTTATTTGTGGTAAATATGTAAGCAAGTTTTTCCCTTAAAAATAAGAAAAATAAGAAGAGAACGAATCCAATGGCCAAGGATGTAAGCACTGTCACAACTATAGAGAACTTTGCAGCTTTGGAGCTTCCTTTTCCAAGCTCGTTTGCCACTCGAACACTGCAAATGAGAAACGATAAAGTTAATATTCCATGGTAAATGAACAACAGATGAAAAATTGGTAGGTTTATATGTGTGTCCGTGTGTGTTGAGTTCTTGTTGAGGTTGACCCTCTTGTCAGAACCATTCACAGCCCCTCAAACGCTAAGCTTGAAAGGTGTAAGTTCTTGTTTCAGTCCTCCTGGCCAAATAGTCCAATTTCTATTTCACAGATAACAAAAAGAATGACAACAACAAAAGGAAGAGAAAAGAATACCATTACCTTGCCGCAGCCATGAAACCAAGTGATATCATCATTTCCCATCCATTGATGTTGAGGCTGTAAACAAATGAAATTTGATGTTAACAGCCAAAGAGAAAAAAGTCTTTTATGCATTAGGCCAATACAACCAAGTAGCTAAGGTGGATACAATATATAAATTATCACAAAACAACACTTTTTTATTTTTTGTCAATACACTATTTATTATTAACTAAAATTTATAGGAACTCCCATAATAATGTAAATCTCATTTCCGATTTGATGTGTATTACTCAAAATTTCAAGAATTCAAATGAATTTAGTCCTATAATATAGCATTTTTCAAATTCTAACAAAGTGAGACAATAAAGAAAGAATACCATATAGATAGAGCATCAATTTGGACCTCTGCATTTTCCATGTTGCCCGTTAAGAGAACCAATATTGTGTTGTACCAAAGCTCAAGACTGTAAAATATACCATAGCTCCAAGTTAGGAAGACATATATGCATTATGTATTTTTGGGATAAGTTGCATAATAGAAATTTAGATAGTTAATACTGTATTCTACATTCATCATAAAGAAAATCCAAATTTATATGGCAGTCATGGCATTTCTAAAGAGCTTAACCCATTAGTTGGTAGAGATAAAAGCTTACCATAACATGACACCAGATGAAAGGGAAAGCTTGACAACAGGCCAAAGATCTTTGAATGCTAAAAATGAAAAACCCTTCCATGTATCAGAGCACCAACCACATGTAATAAATATTAGTTGACCAATATTAGGAATCCAGAATGCCAAACTTGTTGAAGTCATTGCACCAGGAATCTCGAGCTTGAATTGAATTGTCAATAGCCAAGAGAGGAACACATGAATAATTATTGAGAAAGCCGCCAAGAATGCAATGATGGTGTTCCTGCTTTGAGATTGCAGGAAATTCTGGCAAGTGAACGAGGCAATAAAAGCAAATATAATAGGAATTGACCAAAGAGAAATGGTTCCTGCCACTTCTGCTATGATCTCATCTTGGCCTAAGAGCATCAAAATCGGTCGTGTGAAGATGAACACCGGAACAAGAAAGAGTGCAGTTAAGGACATAACTATCCATGATCTTTGAAGATACACTCCCATCATAGCATATTCTTTTGCACCGTATGCTTGTCCACATAGAGTTGACAACGCACTTGACATTCCTAACTACAATTGCCAGTTGACACACACAAATAATTTGCGTTACAATAAGGTGCCAACACATTTTTGTTGAATGTATTTCATTTGTAGCCACATTTGTAATTTCAACTTTTTAATCTACTTTAATATCCCATTTCAATCTTTGATGTATTTGTTTTTCTTACAACTCCTGATTCACCGATGATTAAAATCAGTACTATAACACCAATATAGATTCATAGGAACGAAAAACAAAAGTCAGGAAATCTTTGTTACTCATTGATGAAACAGAGGAAAGGGCAGAGGTCTCTGTTTCTTTGAATCATTGTACAGAAACAATATCTTGCTTAAAATTGGAAAGGATAGTTTAGTGGCACAGATAATATTTTATATTGTTGTTACTTTTTCATAATTAGGTAATCATGCATAAAAGGAGTAAACCCCCCATTTTGGTTGTTGACATAGTAATCTCTGAAATTAAAAAGAAAATCAAATAAATATCGGAAATTGAAATTTGTTAATCATGTTAGTCCTTAACTTACGGTTAATTTCGTTAGGGATTATAGTGATAATAAATTATAAAATTTAAGAACCATAATGATAATAAATTATATATATCAAGAACTATATTTAAATTTAAAAACTTTATTATTATTTTTTAATTTTAAAAATTACTAGGAAAATACACCAGAGTCATAGACTAAGCCTATATTTGGTTTTATGTTTGGGGAAGTTTCAATTTGTACGGTATATTTATTTTGGTAACATGTATGATTATTTCCACAAGTACATTTGTACATAAAAAATTTGCATGAAGAAGTATGACTAAGCTTAAGGGCAAAAGAATTCAAATAATACAATTTTAATAAAAAATTATGAATTTGAGGCGATTTCGAAACATATTACCAATTTAAGACTGTTGGTCACGCCCAAAATTGGGCATGACTAGATGTAGGCGTGACCAAGGGGGGTGTCACGCCCAATTTTGGGCGTGTTCCACCAGATGACGACACGTGGCATGCACAGATGGAGCGATGCGTATATAAACTTCGGACGGTCATAACTTTTGACTGGGATGTCCGATTGAGGAGAAAACGGTGACCACACGTTTGAAATTGAGAGGAGATGTCGTTGCCAAGTTCCCTTACAAATTTTTTTTCCAAAAGAGACCTCTAAGTGCCTCAAAATTGCAATTTAATCTTCCAACCTCCAAAAAATTTCTTGTTTTCTAATTTTTTATTTATTCAATTAGTGAATTGCATGCTATTTTTTATTTTTTTAGTTACATCTCTTAATTTCGAGCGTTTTGACATAAAATACGCCTCCATAGAATATTTCTATTAAAATTTATGACTGTTCAAAATTATATGCATCATCAAATTTAAAGCCTAATAATTGCTAAATGCACCCCATTTTTTGGTTTTTGGTAAGTTTATCCATAAAATTGAAAATGGCTAATTATACCCCATTTTTTATCAAGTATAGTTCAATCTTTTCTTTTAAATCTTAAAATTTAAATGATAATAGATTTAAAATATTAATAAAAATATTAAATGTAATTCAAAATAATTATAATATAAATTACTAAAATACTTATTTTAATATTTGGGGTATATTATAAATTTATTATCACTTAAATTTTAAGATTTAAAAGAAAAGATTGAACAGTACTTAATAAAAAATGGAGTGTAATTAGCCATGTTAAATTTTATGAATAAATTTATCAAAAATTGGGGTGCATTTAGCAATTGTTAGGCTTTAAATTTGATGATGCATCTAACTTTGAACAGTCATAAATTTTGATAGAAATATCCAATGGAGACGTATTTTATGTCAAAATGCTCGGAATTAAGAGAAGTAACTAAAAAAATAAAAAATAGCATGCAATTCACTAATTCAATAAATAAAAAATTAGAAAACAAGAAATTTTTTAGAGGTTCGAAGATTAAATTGCAATTTTGAGGCACTTAGAGACCTCTTTTGGAAAAAAATTTTGAAACTAGAAGATTAGTTATATAAAAAAATCCAAAAAATATTAAACAAAATCATATAAAAATGTAGAATTTATATTAAATAAAATAATATATTAAAAATTAGATATACCAAAAATTCTGAGTGTATTAAATAAAATCATATAAAATTAAAACAATATTAAATAGAATAAAAAAGATCATATCTATGGTGAAGATCGGTCTAAAAATATTTTAAAATTAGATTAAAATAACAATTAATAATATTAAATGATATTTTACGTCAAAAATTAAATCATGTCAATTTTAGTCTCTATATCAGTCGCTAATAGTTTTTGCGACGGAAATTATCGTCGCAAACATAAAAAATACAATATTCTGTCGAAAAACTGTTAGTGACCGATTTAGTCACGCCCAAATTTAGGTGTGACCAACTGCCCCATATTGATAAATAGTTTCAAAACAGTCCCAAATTGGTCATTTTTTTATTAAAAAAATATTATTTTGGTTCTTTTGCCTAAGGTTAACTTTGCAAAGTTAGTTTAAAGTTTGACTCAAACTTAAGTTTTCAAATTTTAAGGCAAACATGTATTAATAATTTTATACTGTATAAAATTATTCACTGACATATTCTTCTCCCTCACGGCTATCCGCTCTTTGTCTCCCTGCTCTATACCCCTCACCCACTTTACTTTCAAAAGTTATTTATTCTAAAATTTTGTATATTCAAGACTAGATTTACTGAAATTTTTTTAAGGAAGATTTGACTTATAAAAAAAAAACGTACCAGAATTCCATTGGCGAAGCGTATGAGAACAGTGAACACAAGAGCATAGGCGGCGAGTTCCCTTGAACCAATATGACCAATAAATGCTTGGCTTATAACATTGATACCAAAGGTGGAGAACCTTGTGAATATGCCTGGTGCTGCCACTACCCACATCAACTTGCTCTCATTGCACACCCTCTTCACCAATGATGATTCATCTTCTTCTTCTGATGTTTTCTCTTTGATCATCAACTTCTCCTTCACACCCCCTTCCATTTTTTGTTGGCTTTGGTTGAAGAGGTTATGCTAACTTAGCTAGTAGAAGGAAGAACAAAGCGAGTGAGTGTAGAGGCGTGAATTTTTCTATTTTAAATCAAAAGTGTTGGCATGACTTTAATTAACAAAATTAACTCGCGGTGGTTGCATGCATTATGTCTCTTGCCACTTGCTAGAGATGAACTAAAGGGAATAATGAGACAGGGACTAATATGGAGCATTTTTTTTCTTAAATACAGCCAGTAATATAAGTATGGTAGTCGTAGTTGTTGTAGTCCGAAACAATTGTTACTATGTCGTTTTTGAGTCATAAATTTGTGAGCTATATACGTGTTTATTATATGGACCACCGAAACAGCTGCGACGTGTAAGCTAGGCATCCTAAAAATAATGGTAGTACGTACTTGTTTTTATCTTTAAAAAATGATTTTATAATTTTATGATAAAGCTCATAAATATATCATCAAAAGGGAATGGGCGAAAACAAGGAAAATAAAACTCGAAAAGGTGAGTAACATTGAATGGTCTCATATCCTTTACAAATCGAGATTAAAAATCGTCAGTTTCTCTTAACTCTAGATATTTTTTAAAGACAAATCCGTGAGACCAAAATACTTATTAAGGAAAAGTGAAATAAAAAAAAAATCATACATGTGTAAAAATTAAGAAAAGGAATGGGATGAATAAGCATGCTGATACGTGGATCCTCAAGAACCTCTACCTTTGCTACTTTATTTTATTTATTTATTTATTATTATAAAGAGAAGCTCCTAAGTCCTAAAGACCACCACTATCTTTTGACTAGGAGAAGCTAACGTTGTACTGATTCTCTATTGTAATCTAAGGTGTCGTGATGGGTTTGACATGACATTTCAGCTTTTTCATCAACACAATCTATAAAAGAAAGGATGAGTTAATTATTATCTTTTAAAAGAAAAACACTAGTGTACTTAAAAGGGGTGTTGTTAAAAAAGTCATTTAATATAAATGATTCAACCTAAATCAATATTGATAACACATTTAATTTAAATTAATTGAGATTAATAATAGATAAATTCAATAATAAATATAATGAAATTATAAAAAAAGTTAAAGCAGAAAAGAATGGGAAAGGAAAAATAAAAGAAAAGAAAAAAGAGAGAAAAAAGGAATAAGAAGATGAAAAGAAAAATGATAAAAATGAAACATCTAAAACATAGGAACAATAATGGGTCTAAACCTCCATTAAGTTTATAGTTTTTATTCACTCTTTCTTAAAACACACGGTTTATCAATCTATATCTCATTTCATTAAATCTTATTTAACTACCTTTTTCATGTAAGTTTCGATTTATCTCTACTTCTTTTTATGTCGAGCTCTTAGTAACAAACTTTTGTTTTTACTAAAGCATCTATGAGTCGTCTCATTACATGTTCAAACTACCTTAATATATGTTCCCTTATCTTTTCACTAACCGATACTACTGCTACCTTTTGTTAAATATTTTTATTTATTTTTTTATTCATCTTAGTATAATCACACATCTACCTTAATATCCTCATTTCTACTATCTCTATTTTATGTTCATATTGCCTATGTGTTGGCCAACGTTTAGTTAACATTTCGGGTTTTATAGTTGTTCTACATAATTTTTCTTATAACTTACAAAAACTCAAATGCACTCTGTTATTTCATTCACCTTGCTACGAATCTATGATTTACATCTTCATCAATCTTTTCACCTTTTTGCAAAAATGATCTCAGGTATCTAAAAATATCTTTTTTGGGTACCTCTTAACCAAATAGATGCACGAG
The DNA here is from genome assembly GCA_013407115.1 of Glycine latifolia. NCBI lineage: Eukaryota > Viridiplantae > Streptophyta > Magnoliopsida > Fabales > Fabaceae > Glycine > Glycine latifolia. The sequence continues at coordinate 26,051,428 of CM023959.1, read as the reverse complement.
GTCTTGATCACCAATTCTTATCAGTGAAAACTCATACTTCATATATTCAGTTTTGCTATCTGATTTAACGTGAATCTTTTAGACTCCAAAATGTTTATCCACAATTCAAGTTTCCTATTAGCACCGTCTTTGATCTCATCAATAAGCATAATATCATCTGTAAAAAACATACATCATAACACTTCCTATTGAATATCTTTTGTTATTTCATCCATTATTAAGGCAAAAAGATAAGAACTAAGAACCGAATCTTGGTGTACACATATTGTGATAGAAAAATAACTTGATGTTTAACTACAAGTTTTCATATATATGGTAGTCATATCATACATATCTTTGATTGTACTTACATACTTTAATGATATTTTTTTTGTTCTAAAGAATCTACCATAAAACTTTTCTAAAGATCTTATTGTATGTTTTTTAAGATTTATAAACATCATATGTAAGTCTTTTTTCTTTTCTACATACTTTTTTATTAATTGTCGTATCAAGAAAATGACTTCCATGATATATCTTTTAAACATAAATCCAAATTGATTTATAGAAACCTGGATCTCTCTTTCCAAACATAATACAAATGATTAATATGTTAAAATTAAGATTAATTCATTTAAATTTGATTTTTGATACAAATAATTTTTGGTCAAATTTTATTTATTTTTTGGTTGAATCCAGAATTAATAAAAAAAAATTCCGTATGAAGAGGAAGATTAAGAAGAAAAAAAACTTATTTTTTTCTAACATAACCGTTTCACAATTTTAATTAAAATCAATAATAATATATGCTGTTTCAGTCATTAAATTGATGATTTAGGAAGCTCGTTATATTCTGATCAATAAATTATAATGCTATCTAACGTAGAACAGACACCAATTGACATGCTAGACGTGGAGCAATAGAGACGCTATATTTGATGAGAACAACAGTGAAAAAAGACGACAGATCGAGTTTGATATGAAGCCTTAATTGCAAAACGACTTTTGCTACAATTAGTCAGCAACTACTAACATCTTTATTTTTTAGACATTTAAATATAATTTAGTATTACTAAATAAAACTTGATTAATTAGTTAATAAAAAATTTTCCCGTTGCAGTTCCATTCTTCCCCAAGCAGCATCCAAAGAAAATTTAAACTGTCTTTATCTTATTATCTTATATAAATAAAATTACAACACACTGTTTTTTATGCACAAATATTAATTTTTATTAATAAATTTAAACTCACGATTTATCTCTAATCTTTCCCTTGAGTTATTAAGTTAACCTCGTAATTTCATTTCAACAACGTACTTGATCTCAGTGGAAGGCTGAGAAAGTGACAAAATAAACAGAACAGTATACATTATCACTTAAAAAAGTAACTGAGATATGATCTATCTTGTTTTTTATCACGAAAAGAGAATCCAATGTCTGTTTTCCTAATTAGCATTTGAGATAAATTTCAAATTAATTATTAAAAAAAATTATAAAAATTATTACGACTTTTAATTTAGAAGTTATAATCAATATTATGACTCTTAATTTTTTTAATATTTTTAACTAAAATTGTAAAATAGTTTACACCTTTAAGACTTTAATTTAATTATTACTTTAAATTTATAATTTTAAAGTCATCTCAAATTTATTTAAACTGAAGTCGTAATATTATTTATTATTTTTAATTATACAACTTAAAAATCATAATATTTATTATAATTTTAAAGTTGTAAGCTAGTTTTTTTACAACTTCTAAATGTTAAGAAGGTCTTTTGTTCTTTTGTTCATCTTCGCAAGTTACTTTTTTAATTTTATTTTAAAAATATAAAAAATATATTAAAAAATAAATATACTAAAAATTATAAAAATATTAAATAAAACCATATGAAAAATATATTAAGTAAAACAATATTAAATTAAATATAAACATATAAAAAAAATTATACAAAATATTAAATAAAACTAAAATTTATTTATTTATTAAAAATTAATAAAATATTAAATAAAACCATATAAAAATATAGAAAACATGTTAATTAAAATAATATTAAAAATATTAAATAAAAATATATCAAAATTTATACAAAATATTAAATAAAATTAAAAAACATTTATGTATTATATAATTGAATTAACAAATTAATTACAATTTTTTAATAAAATATTTAGAAAAAGATTAAAAATAAAAACTGCTTATACCTTAGAAGTAAAAAAAAAAAAACTAACTTACGGCTTTGAAATTGTAATAAATATTACAATTTTCGAGTCGTATAATTGAAAGTCATAAATAGTATTATAATTTTAGTTTTAAAAATTTAATATGACTTTAAAATCATAAGTTTTAAAAAATAATTAAATTAAAGATGTAAGTTGTTTTACTATTTCAGTTTAAAAAAATTAAAATTTATAACATTAATTATATCTTTTGAATGAGAAGTTATAAGACCTATTAGCAAAAGAACCCAAATAATACATTTTTAATAAAAAATTATGAATTTGGGGTTGTTTCGAAACATATTACCAATCCGGGGCTGTTGGTCACGCCCAAATTTGGACATGACCAATCACGCCCAGATTCAGGCGTGTCCAAGGGGGGGTCACGCCCAATTTTGGGCGCATTCCACCAGAGGATGCCATGTGTCATGCACAGATGAAGCGATGCGTATATAAACTTTGGACGGTCATAACTTTTGACTGGGATGTCCGATTGAGGTGAAACCGGTGGTCACACGCTCGAAATTGAGAGGAGATGCCGCTAATAAGTTCCCAAAGAGGACTTGGTCAAAAAATTTTCCCAAAAGAGGCCTCTAAGTGCCTCAAAATTACGATTTAATCTTCGAACCTCCAAAAAATTTCTTGTTTTTTAATTTTTTATTTATTCAATTAGTGAATTGCATGCTATTTTTTATTTTTTTTAGTTACTTCTCTTAATTTCGAGCGTTTTGACATAAAATACGCCTCCATCGGATATTTCTATCAAAATTTATGACTGTTCAAAGTTATATGCATCATCAAATTTAAAGCCTAATAATTACTAAATGCACTCAAGTTTTTGGTAAGTTTATCCATAAAAATGAAAATGGCTAATTACACCCCATTTTTTATTAAGTATAGTTCAATCTTTTCTTTTAAATCTGAAAATTTAAATGATAATAGATTTAAAATATTAAATGTAATTCAAAGTAATTATAATATAAATTACTAAAATACTTATTTTAATATTTGGGATATATTATAAATCTATTATCACTTATATTTTAAGATTTAAAAGAAAAAATTAAACTATACTTAATAAAAAATGGGATGTAATTAGCTATTTACAATTTTATGGATAAACTTACCAAAAATTGGGGTGCATTTAGCAATTATTAGGCTTTAAATTTGATGATGCATATACCTTTGAATAGTCATAAATTTTGATAGAAATATCTGATGGAAGCATATTTTATGTCAAAACGCAATTTTGAGGCACTTAGAGACCTTTTTTGGGAAAGAAATTTGAAATTAGAAGATTAGTTATATAAAAAATCCAAAAAATATTAAACAAAATCATATAAAAATTTAGAAATTATATTAAATAAAATAATATATTAAAAATTAGATATACCAAAAATTCTAAGTGTATTAAATAAAATCATATAAAATTAAAACAATATTAAAAAATAAAAAAGATCATATCTATGGTGAAGATCGGTCTAAAAATACTTTAAAATTAGATTAAAATAACAATTAATAATATTAAATGATATTTTACGTCAAAAATTAAATCACGCCAATTTTAGTCTCTATATCAGTCGCTAACAGTTTTTGCGATGGAATTTGTCGTCGCAAACATAAAAAATACAATATTCTGTTACAAAACTGTTAGCGACCGAATTAGAAATCAATTTAGAGACGGATTTAGTCACGCCCAAATTTGGGCGTGACCAACTGCCCATATTGGTAAATAGTTTCAAAACAGTCCCAAATTGGTAATTTTTTATTAAAAAAATATTATTTTGGTTCTTTTGCCGACACCTATTATGAGTTAATACCTTTTAATAATTAATTTAAAATCTATTGTCAAATTATAATTAAAAAAATATCCCCAAATAATAAAAGACCCGGTGTGCTTCCATATTACGTGGTATATTTGACTTTCAAATAAGTATGCCACAAAAATGACAAAAACCAACTATTTCATCGACAAAACAAAAAAATTCGTCTCATTGATGGCGACTAGTTGACTTGACAGTTAGGAGAACATTTCCCTTCACTAGCACTATTGGAGGCATTATTGTACGAGAGATTTCTGAAGGAACCAAACACAAAGTCACGGGTTTATCTATTATTGGTCGAACTCAGTGTTAAATTTAAGAATATTAGAAAAAAAAACCTTAACAGAAATCAAAATTCAAAAGTGATGCTGTTTTATAGACTTTTTTTCTGAAATGGATTGTTTTGTAAAATTAATTACTAAAATAGGTATTTTATAAAATTATTTAGATGTTATAGGTGATTTTTATCAGGTAAGATGCAGGATGTGTCATCTGTTTTTTTTGTTTTGTAATATGAGACGTCACCCTAGTACAATTTATCCTTGTTAAGTATTTAGATAGGTTAAATCGACGTTAAATACATATTTAATGATTAAACAATATGTTACATTTTCATCCAATTTAGCATTGTTCAATTCCACGCCAAATACCTAATAGGGATGAAGCGTATTAGGGTGGTGTCTCTTACTACACGACAAACAAGAAACACAAGATGTCACTTGGTGTTAATTTGTTACTTCTTGCATCCCACATGGCAAAAACACCCATTTCAATAATTAGTTTTACACTATATATATATATATACACTGCTTTTGTATATACATATTCTTAATAAGCATTTCTCTTCACAAAAAGACTAGATTTCATAAGTATTTGTTCAATCATTTCAGACACTCAGGTTGAGTTAATCTTATTTTGAGAGGAACTAGTTAGATAATTCTTGACACAAATGAATTTTTTTATATTTTTTATCGCTAATATTAATGGTTAGTTTTTTTAATTAGTAGAAAGATTTGAACATTAGTTGACACTAAACCATCATTAACATACTTTTTGTTCGAAAAATACTTTTTTATATTTTTCAACTTGACAATAACATCTAACATTTTCAATGTGACATGAATCAAATTAAGAATATATTCATTCTTTGTTTCTAGCAATTATAGTCTTCTCCATTCAAAATAGGAGGTTTGTTCTTGACTTTTCTTTCATTTTCTAGACTGTTTGTAGGGTTGTTTCTATCCCTACATCGTTGGATGCTCAACTCCTAGAGATCGAGCTCTGATACCTATCAAAATAAACAAGATATACACAATAAGAAAGTTAAATTGTGTGTATATGTTCTTTGATAACTTTTTTCAAAGACGCTCTATAAAGTGGATAAATTCTACATTTGTAACACCCTTGACGAATCACACCAGAATAAGAGGGATCCAGAGGTTATACAAGATGAAACTATACAGTTAAGGATGGGTTAAAAGAATTAATCGATACTAATACGAAAAATATGCATTTACTTTTCGTTAGCCTATCACATAAAAATTTCACAGTTTAGTTTGGTTGGCTTAGAGAAGTTATGAGATGGATGAACTTTTGTGAAGTTTCCTAGAAAGTGTGTGAATTAGGACAAAACATGTTAAAAAGTCTCGTGTTGATTTGTGGGAACAATCATTGATCCTGAAAGCAAGCGAAACAGATTGTCGATGTCTCGAAAATGACTAACTACAGAGAGTTTTAACTAGTGGAGTGCTCTTACCAACAATAAAGTTAAGTGAAGTGTCACTGTGTGAAGTACCCTAGAGTGAGTCATTGAGACGTCGAGAACCAAGGGTTTTGCAACGGTGATCAAGTAAGTAAAATGGATTATAGTCATAAAATTCAATAACGACTGTTGGCTTTAAATTCTTATTGCTTAGTTTTTTGCAAAATTAATTATTTGGAAACACAACTAATCATTTGAGTTCGATATTAGAACTTTTAGTCCATTTTATTACTGTGTAGGGTACGTTGTTTTAACAACAATTTGTTGTAGGTTGATTTCGTCATGAAAAGTTTCTCTAACTTCATCCATAACTCAAATGCATATTGTTCTTTAGAAACCTCATAAAGAACATCACCAGATAAAGTTAAAAGGATTAACATAATGAGTTTTCTCTTCTTGATGCTCAAGAGTGGTTTTAGCAATCTTGGTAGATTGACTAGAGAGAGGTCTCCAGACTCCTTTTTCCTTTAATAGGGCATACATCTTGATGTGCCATAGGTTGAAATTATTCTTCTAGGTAAATTTCTCAATATTTAAATGCATATAAGATGTACCCATAAACATGGTTATCAAACCCATGAGTTAACTCATAAAATTGGGCGAGTTTACGTGTCTAGGTCCCTTTTTTGAGTTAATTGGGATGCAAACTAGTTTTTGGAGTGAACTCGTGTAGACTCAAGTGGACTCGCACAAACTAATTCAAATTATGAGTCTAGTACCGAGTCGGTGAGTTTATGTGAGCCACATTCTTTTAAGGAAATGTCATACACTGAGTTGTTGGTTTGTCTTCTCCTCTGCTAGATTTTTGTTGTATGGTTAGGGGTTGAAGCATGCATGCAATGTTGACTTTTGTCACGATTTCAAGTTGGTTGTCGCCTTCGTTGTTGCTAGACATGGCATTGCAACCTTCACAGTTGTCCGTGACCCGCATTCCTCTATGTTTTCCTTTGCCTGTTTGGGACAACACTAGCAGAGTTTGGGTTTCATTATGTCTTTCTCTCTTTTATGTTCTGAATAGTTGGCCCTTTATTTTAGTCCAATAGCTTTTTTATTTTATTTTAGAAGCTTTGTTGCCTGAGTTAGTGATTCTATTATTGTTGCTTAGTCTTTTGTAGCTTTGGGTTTTCATGTACCACACACACACACAAAAAATTCTATATAAAT
>CM023959.1:25897421-26044474 GCA_013407115.1 Glycine latifolia | reverse complement strand
ATAATAATAATAATAATAATAATAATAATAATAATAATAATAATAATAATATTTAAAAAATATAAAACTAAATAATAATAATAATAATAATTAAATAAAACATATGTTATATGAATTACAAATTAAGTAATAGTAATTTCAAATATGATAAAATAAATAATAATAGTAATAAAACATATAATTATCTAAAAATATGTGTTGAAATATAGAATTATTATATTATTTATATGTATTTTAATATTTTTATATGAAGTAAACTTTTACGAGTTTATGATTGTGAAGTTTACAATTCAAGTATACAGAATTCCCATGAGTTTACGTAAACTCTTGAGTTTGCTAACCTTGCTCATAGGGGTTGTTCCACCATCAAGGGTATGATATCTCCAACCATATGATGATTGGATTGATTCTCTAAAAATCAAATACACTCACAAAACTCCCATGAGTTTTTTTTTTATTTTTTATTAACAAATGTTAATTATTAAGATGTTAGCAAGAGAAATTGAACAGTGACCTTCTCCTTATTCCCTTTTTTCCTTATCTATCAACTACCTTATATTTTCTCCCACAAATTTATGTAAACACTCGAGTTTGATAACCTTACCATAGGGGTCAGTCCACCATCAAGGGTATGATATCTTCATCCAGGATGATTGAATTGATTCTCTAAAAATGGAGTATGCTTCAATTTGGAATAGTCATCACCTTTTTTTAATTAATATTTTTATTTTGACTTTTTCTTTTTCCTTAATTGACTCAACCAATGAACCAATTAATTGTGTTCAAGTGTGTTTTTTTTGGCCAATTCCTTTGTTAATCTTAAGTTTTGAGTGTTTAGAGATGTACCTATTGAAGAATTCAACGAAAACCTCAGAAAATTTATTATACACTTCAAGGTTAAATCATGTTAGCCGTCTAAGGAATGGGATGGGAGAAGCATAACAATCATGCAAAATTGTGTTTTGACTAGCTTTAACTTCAGTCATAACAGCCATGGTCATGCCGGATTATGTAGTTTCTGATCTAAATGCTATGTATCAGTTGGCATAGATATATACTGATCTAAGTACTTGACTTGATTTTTTACTGCATACATCCTGTTGGATATTTCTGTTTTAATGCTTGGCCCAAATTCCTATACTCAGAAAAGAGAATGTTTGACTTGGGCCCAATTTCCAAGGGGCTGACCTCGGTCCATTAAAAGGGTGTTGAAATCCCTAAACCTAATTCTCTCTATAAATTCGACATTTATAGATGGAGGCGGTAGAATGAACAATTCTCGTTTTGAGGGCTGAGAGGAGGCAGCAGTTCTTGGGAGTGTTCTCCGAGAGGTTGACCCCTTGTAGAGAGTGATTTCCACCATACTTGGTGAATGTTTGAGAGTATCTCTTGTGAAAGGCTAGAGAAGATTGATTGTAACTATTATTGATAATAGTGGATTTGATTCTGGACTTTGTCCCGTGGATTTTTCCTTTTCACGTGGAAGAAGGTTTTCTCCCACGTAAAGCTATTTTGATTGTGTGATTTTTCTCTCCCTGTTTTCTTGCGTTTTTTATCGTTCACGTTTCCGCATTTGTTTTAGTTTGTTTGTTTGAGGGTAAGACTGTTGCGCCATTTTTACCTAACAGTAGTATCAGAGCCTGGTTCGAAGGGTTCTGAAGGAAGAAGAGACTAGTGGTGATATTACCCATGACGGGGATATGTTCAAGTTGACCGCAGACAACTTCACCTACTAGAGACTCCGGGGTCGTAGCAAGAACCGGGGTCGTGATAGACGGGATCTGTTCAGAGACCGGTCAAAGACGAAGTTCGAACTGAAGTGCTTCTATTGTGGGAAGCCCGGACACAAGAAGACTGGTTGTTGGAGACTGCAGAAAGATGAGCAGAGTGGCACAGTGAAGAGAGATCAGATTGTGCCTAAGAAGGATGACAAGAGCACTACTGCGGTGGTTGCCAGTGCTGAGGCCGAGATATTTCTTCTCAGAGAAGACAATTTTTTGAATGTTGCCCTTGATGACTACGCATGGATAGTTGACTCGGGAGCATCTTTCCATGTTACTCCCCATAGAAGATTTTTCTCATCATACAGAAGTGGAGACTTCGGAGCTGTGAAGATGGGGAATCAGGTGACCAGCAAGATTGTTGGTGTCGGTGATGTAACCCTGATCTCGGATGTAGGGTCCCGACTTATGTTGAAAGATGTGAGGCATGTACTTGACATGCGTTTGAACCTAATCTCGGTAGGAAAACTTGATGATGCCGGATTAGTGAACTACTTTAAAGAAAGTAGATGGAAGCTGACCAAGGGAAGCTTGGTCGTGGTCTGAGGTAAGAAAGAAGGCTTCTTGAATGTGATGCAATGAAGGATAAATGGTGGAGAAACCAATGCCATCCAGGATGGACAGAGCCCGGAGCTATGGCACAAGCGCCTCGGCCACATGAGCAAGAAAGGACTCCAGATTTTGGAGAAGAAAGAACTATTGACCTGATTGAAGGGCCAAGTGTTGGAAAGTGGTACGATCAGACAATGGTGGTGAGTATCGGGGTCCCTTTGAAGCTTATTGTAGAGAAGCTGGGACCTGACTTGAGAAGACACCTCCCAAGACTCTGCAGTTGAATGGACTTGCTGAGAGGATGAACCAGACTATTGAAGAGAAGGTCCAGAGTATTATTTCCAATGTTGGATTGTCAAAAGCATACTGGGGAGAGGCTGTCAGGACAGTTGTTGATTTGATTAACCTATCACCATCAAGACCACTTGAAGGAGACATTCCTGAAGAAGTCTGGACTAGTCGAAAAGCGACCTATGACCACCTGAGGGTGTTCGGATGCTGAGCTTTCGTGCATGTCCCTAAAGATGAAAGGGCGAAGCTCGATGTGAAGACCAAGGAATGTATTTACCTCGGTTCGCCAAAAACCGAGTTTGGGTTTCTACTTTGGGATCCAATCAATAAGAAGATTGTGAGAAGCCGAGATGTGGTCTTTCATGAGGATGAGACCATACATGACATCTCGAAGCTCCAAGTCCGAGTTATTGTCCGATGTGAAGAACTCGTCCCTCTTGTCCGAGCTGAAGTAGGGGGAGAAACTGATGATGAAATCGTTGAAAACGATGTTCAAGATGATGACCAACAAAAAGCTGATGATACCAGGATCCGGGTTGAGAATGAAGAACTGGGTTCTAAAGAGGCCGAGGAAGAACAACCGAGATACCCCACTAGAGAAAGAAGACCTTCTACAAGGTACCCAGATGATGAATACACCGTCATTGTTGAAGATAGTGAGCCTCAGAGTTATGATGAGGCTATGACGAGCTCAGAGAAAGAAGAATGGGAGAAGGCAATGCAGGAAGAAATAAATTCCCTGCATGAGAATCAGACCTATGAACTGACCGAACTACCCAGAGCAAGACGAGCTCTGAAGAACAAGTGGGTGTATAAGATTAAACAGGAAGAGAACGGCCAGAAGCCGAGATACAAAGTCTGGATTGTAGTGAAAGGCTGCAATTAGAAGAAGGGATTGATTTTGAAGATATATTCTCTCCTGTTGTGAAGATGACCTCGGTCCGAACTGTTTTAGCAATGGCAGCTACAATGGATCTTGAAGTAGAGCAAATGGATGTGAAAACGGAATTTCTTCATGGTGTGTTGGTGGAAAAGATTTATATGGAGCAACCGGAAGGGTTTGAAGCTCCAGAACGTGAAGGCCTGTTATGCCGATTGAAGAATAGTCTCTATGGCTTGAAACAAGCACCTCGGCAATGGTACAGGAAGTTTGAATCTTTCATGATAGACCATAAGTTCATGAAGACGGATGCAGACCACTGTGTTTTTGTGAAGAGGTATGAGACTGGAGATTTTCTGATCTTGCTACTATATGTTGATGATATGCTGATAGTAGGACAAGATAAGATGAAGATTGCTGGCCTGAAGAAGGCATTGAAATCGTCCTTTGCGATGAAGGACCTTGGTCCAGCAAAGCAGATTCTCGGAATGAAGATTATCCGGGATAGAAAGAAGAAGCTACTGTGGCTAAGTCAGGAGAAGTATGTTGAGAAGATTTTGAAGAGATTCAACATGAACAAAGCCAAGACAGTGAGTACCCCCTTAGCCGGACATTTGAAGCTGAATCAGAGGCAATGTCTGAGATCAGATGAAGACAGAGATGAGATGGAGAAGATCTCGTACCAATCTGCAGTCGAAAGCTTGATGTATGCAATGGTTTACACTAGACCCGACCTGGCATATGCAGTTGGAATGGTGAGCCAGTATCTTTCAAACCCCGGCAAGGAGTACTGGGAAGCAGTGAAGTGAATCTTCAGGTACCTTCGGGGTACAACCAAGTTATGTTTTCGATTTGGAGAAGGTGAGGCCGGGTTGCAAGGCTACTCAGATGCTGATTTAGGGGGAGATTTCGACTCAAGGAAGTCGACGACTGGTTATTTGATGATGCTTGCTGGAGGAGCAATCTCATGGCAATCGAAATTGCAGAAGTGTGTGGCACTGTTGATGACCGAGGCCGAGTACATAGCCGCAATTGAAGTGTGCAAAGAATTGTTGTGGATGAAGAAGTTTCTTGAGGAACTCGGCCATGATCAAGACAAGTATGAGCTGAAGTGTGACAATCAGAGCGCAGTTCATCTTGCGAGGAACTCGACGTATCACTCCCGCACCAAGCATATTGATGTAAGGTGTCACTGGATCCGGGTTGCGGTGGAGGATGGAAAGCTCACGCTTGGAAAAGTGCACACCAGTCAGAATTGGTCTGACATGATGACTAAGCCGGTTCCAACAACAAAATTTGAAGATTGTTGTGAAGGTGTCGGGATGATGAATTCGATACATTGAAGTTGAAGAGATAGTCGGGCTGTGTTGAGATAACCCTGACTCATTTAAAACCAGAAAGGATTCTGGGTTCTGACTTGAAGCATTGAAAATGGAAGGGGAGAATTGTTGGATATTTCTGTTTTAATGCTTGGCCCAAATCCCTATACTCAGAAAATGGAATGTTTGACTTGGGCCCAATTTCCAAGGGGCTGACCTCGGTCCATTAAAAGGGTGTTGAAATCCCTAAACCTAATTTTCTCTATAAATTTGACATTTATAGATGGAGGAGGTAGAATGAACAATTCTCATTTTGAGGGCTGAGAGGAGGCAGCAGTTCTTGGGAGTGTTCTCCGAGAGGTTGAGAGAAACCCCTTGTAGAGAGTGATTTCCACCATACTTGGTGAAGGTTTAAGAGTATCTCTGGTGAAAGGCTAGACAAGATTGATTGTAACCATTATTGATAATAGTGGATTTGATTCTGGACTTTGTTCCGTGGGTTTTTCCTCTTCACGTTGAAAAAGATTTTCTCCCATGTAAAGCTATTTTGATTGTGTGATTTTTCTCTCCCTGTTCTCTTGCATTTTTTATCGTTCACGTTTCCGCATTTGTTTTAATTTGCTTGTTTGAGGGTAAGACTGTTGCGTCATTTTTACCCAACACATCCTATCATATCTAATTAATGTACCATATATACTAATATGCATTTCCACGAGCTTTTTTGGTTCCAGGCATATGTTGAACTTCACAACTTCTGCATGAATCCATGACTGCAGCCAAGTATGCAAATACATTACTTCTTGCTTTATTGGACTGGAAGTGCAACACTTGCTAATTTTAATTTCCTATTTTAAATCTGTTATGCCATTTTTTTAGATTCATGACTTAGCAAACCAGAATGATTTTTTTTTTATCTACGTGAAAAATATAGGTCAACATTCAACACAATTTGTCTTTAATGATAATATTCAGGTAAGATATTCCATTCTTAAATAATGAATTTAGATATTTTGGCGACTAATAATTATCTCTTATGGAGCACCGCACACCATACCTTATTTGATAATGGTGGCTAACTAGACGTGGGAGAAAAGAGAGGAGAGTGGAATTATTTATTTTTTAAAATAATCAACACTAAATTACTATAATATTTTTATATCAAATTTTGTAAAACAAAATTATTGATTATTTTTTTATGTAGATTACTTTTTGAAGAATGCTAATGCACTCTCGGTGAAAAAAGGTGTAATTAACAATCCCCCACAGGCATTTAGTTTTTTTTTTATAAATTAATTAAATTAAATTATCTAACTCAAATTTAACTCATTAAATTCATAAATCAAATTCAATAAATCAATTATCTAATTGAAACTCTTTCGTGTTGGTTCAATTTAGTTTCATACATACTCAAGATGTAGACTAGACAAAGGTAATATTCTAGAAGAATTTGTTCCATATTTAAGGTTAACAAAGAAATCATAAATAGCTCGTTTGAAGTCTCACTAGAAATCGAGCATTTTGTTTAGTGCAGTAAGATAAGCCTCTACACTAGAAACAACAACATCCACTCCTTCTCCAGTCCCACTATAAAAAGAGAGAGCATAGAACATTAGTTGTGCATGAGCCAGATTAGTAAGAAAATGATATACTAAAGCAATCAAATTTTGGATTAACATTACCTAAATGTTGGATAAACATTGTTTCCATTCAAAGCATGAGTAAGCAGTGGTTTGTTGTTGTGTCTACGAATTTTAACACGTGTAGTTGCAATTGCATCAGTTCCCTCTGTAACTGTATTCAGTGAATACTCAAGTACTTTTACAGTTTCCTGCATAAAATAGTGTAAGATTCTTCCATCAGCATAAATAGTTAAATTTATGGCTAGAAGTGTGATGCGGAAATAAATTAGTTTTTAAAAAATGAAAAATATAAATTTAGGTTTTAAATATATAAAAAATGTGATATTAGTCATGTTATTAAATTTATGAGATAAGTTTATTATTAAATTATAATGTTTAATAATCAATTTGATAATAAATTATATTTTTCAAGAACTAATTTAATATTAAATTACAAAATTTAGAATAGAGGTGTTCACTTATTAAGGTAGATCGAGTTTGGATAAACATGTTATCCAACCCAACCAAATTTTAACAAGTTGGATTGGGTCGGGTTTATATATTTTTTTTTACGGGCTTAACCCAAACCAACCCAATCAAATGGGTGAGTTAATTAGATATGAATATTTAAAAAATATTTTATGTTGTAAGAAATAAATATTTTAGAACATTAGTTTATTTTTATGTAATGCTTTATAAGTATATAATGACTAAATGCACTAAAAAATATCAAATTGTGTCAATATTTGATTAATAGAATTAATGATTTCCATGCTAATACAATATTATTATTTTAAATAGAAATAAAGTATTGTATTAACATGAGAAAATATAAACAAAATTATGATAGAGATAAAAATAACAACTTAAAAAAGAAAAAAAAACATAAATGGTTTAATTTAATAATTTAATAATCTATGTGAGTTAAAAATTAGTGTATTTTGTATTGAATAATTAATTTATATAATAATAAATTTTAATTATATGATACGAGTTGGATCAGACTAAAAAAAAGAATTTGTTATCCAACTCATTTATGATCGGATCTTAATTGGATCAGGTTGGGTTCGATCTGAAACACTTAAGAAAGCCAACCCAATATAATTGGGCAAGGTTGGATCATGAATAGATCGAACCCATGAATATCCCTAGTTTAGAGATCTTTGCATGACTAATTGGTCGCACTTTTTATATATTAAAAAATTAAATTTAAAATTTTCATCTTTTTATAAATTAATTTGTCAGCACTTTACACTTTTAAGTATGAATTTGACTATTTACATTATTAATAATCCATTACATAATCTAGTTGAAAACTAATAAAAAAAGGAAATCAGAAAAATGACTATAATTGATTATCAAAGAAATTTTCCTATACGATGATATAACCAAGAAAAAATTACAGAGTTTGGATAAAGATTTGACTTAAATGCAATTATAATCTTTCTATTTTATTCAATCTATAATTTAATTAGTTCCTTCATTTTAAAATTAAAATATTTAGTCTTTCTATTTTAAAATTTTCGTAATTTTGGTTCTTCATTTTAAAAGAGAAACATTTAATTCTCCTATTTTAAAAAAACATAATGTTGCTTAAATTTTCAAATTTTCCTATGTTTTTTTTATCTGATTGAATCTTAAATCTAACATATTCATTTAAGATATAATAAAAAATGATTAACTAATTATAAATAAAAGGACCAAAATTACATTTAAACCTAAAGATTTAATCTTCTCATTGTTATCTTAAACAAAAATAAGATTGGCAATGTCATATGCATAACCTTCTAGCTAGCTCATTCTTTTTCCATGAAAACCCTAATCGTTGGAAAGGGAAAAATCATAAAATATTGAATATTTCTTTCTGAAAGGTGAGTGGTTAAATACCAATAGATTTATAAAGAATACACAAAATTAACAAACTATAAAAATAATAAGCGATGTAATTAATCAAAAGGAATCAATAGCAACTAAGAACTTATCAAATTTCAGACCTTCACAATGAGATCAATAGCCTTGTAAGCTGCATCCACTGGTCCCACGCCAACAGAACATGCAACATGTGTGCTACCATTAACAGTAACAAGTTTGACAGATGCTGTCGAAGAACCCATAGTTCCACAAGTCACCTACATTGAAAGATAATGATTAATATTTCTTTTGTATTTTTATTCAAGACATTATATCAAACATATAGTTTTAAATTAGTTACATTTAAATTTACCTGCAAATCATCAAGCTTCCAAATAGGTTCTACATGACAAACTTGATCTGATACCAATGCCTTAAGGTCAACATCAGTAACTCTCTAAGGACACCAAGCATTAGAGTCAGGCAATAGGAAGTCATTAGTTTCAAGAATACAACTACAATTATATTCCAAAGCAATCTTTATAAGTACGCTTATATTATAGTTTGTTTCTAAAGATGAGAACCAGCCTTAATTTCTAATGTGAGTGTGATCATTGTAGTTGCAATACATATTAGTTTAGGCATATTAGAAGTGCCTTATGCTCATCTCCTTAGTAGAATTTTCCGTCTAAAGCGAGTTCATTTGTAAGGTGCACAAAAAGTACAGGTTAATTATGACTCAAGGTTACTCGATTTTTTTTCAAGTAAAATTTTTAGCTTATAAAAAATTTAATTTTTAGTTTATGAAATCTCATTAAATAAATAAATAAATAAATTGAATTCAAACTTTTATTCAAAGATTAAAAACAATTTTTTTAAAAAGTTTAAGGACTTTGTCTAATTAAATAAAAAGTTGAAGAACCTTGATCATTCAAATAAAAGTTTAATGACTAAAAATCAAATTTTGAAAAGTTTAAAGAATAAAAACTTACTTAACCAAAAGTATATTCACCCTCAAACAATTTTAATAGGTTAAGCTAGCTCTTTGTATACTTTTGAGTTAAATCAAGAGTGAATAAATCTTTACTTGTGAATTTATAAACAAATTAACTAACTTTATAAAGGAACTTTATGTACGCTAAAAAATTTCATGAAATAATCCATATGTTGTACCAATAGGCATGCATAATCATTTTATCCTTTGACCTTGATTATATGCAAAACACAAAGAGCAAATATAATTAAGTTTGGCCAAATTAATTATTTGATATATATAAATCACCGTAGACCCAACTTGTTCACAAAGTTAATGTTAAGTACATGTAGCTACTATATATTATATTCACAGTTAAAAAAAGATGCAAGGAAAAGAAAAATAACTAATTCTTAACCTTCTTTTTTCCAGCCATTGCTTTGAAGTTCCGAAACACACACTCAAGTTCATCATCCCTAAGTTCATAACCAAGCTGACAAAAGTAGAGAACAACTCATGAATCAACGGAAAACATTCAATATGAATTTGACTATAACAAAAACATTTCCAAACCTCTTGGAGTCGATTTTTCAAAGCGTGGCGTCCACTAATATATGTAAAAGGGTAAATGGAGGAAAAATATGAGTCAAATTCATCATATATATGAAGTTTAAGATACAAATTAAAGTAACAAAACAATCTACTGAATTACTAATAAAAAATAATAAACCATGAATCAATGATATCACATACAAACAATTGTTTGTTTGTATTTTTTACAACCAAAATAAATTAATTGATTAAAAAAATAATTCATTGATTAAACAATTTTATATGACAATAGTTGAAAAGCTAAATTATTGATCATACCCATATACTCGCACTTGTTTCACTTTAATTATCCTCTAGCAAATTATTGAACATGCAATGCTACGTATGGAGGATTTTAAATTATTTCGAAATTAAATATTACCATAGCACTAGCCGTAAATATATGGAACACCTAACATTATGAGTAATGTTGAATTATAGCATTCATGTTCATGTAATTCAGTATTTATATGGCACATAAATTTCCAACATTTATATTTTAGATATAAATATATTTTAGATTCCTAAAAACTTTAAGGAGAATTTTTCTTTTAGTCCTAATAATTTTTTTTTTTGGTTTTTAAAAAAAATTATTTTGCATTTCATCCTTTTCATTATATTCACTTTATTAACTAGAGACACCACCATCTTGATGGAACCACTTAATAGAGTTAACTATAAAAGCTGAACGAAATACAAAAAAATATATAAAAAACTCAAGGACCAAATGCAAATTTTAGAATTTTTTTGTGGTCCAAAGAAAGAAAAAATTTATTAGGAACCAAATGTAAAATTTATAAATTTTCCATGCACTCAATATATTTAAGATATATTTTATGTATAATACAAAAGAAAAAAAAGTAGGTGACATTTCCCCGTAATTTTAAATTTCAAAACTATTTTTTATTTTACTTCTTGTAATTTTCATGAATGTTTCACTTATTAATTTCATCTATAGGTTTCTTGTATTTCCAAAATTTCAATTTTATTTTGTTATATTTTTATAGTTACTTTCTTAAAATTTTCAAACAAATAGAGATAATAATTAACAAACTATAAAATTATTGTACATGAATGCTATAATTTACTTCACATTGCTCATAGTGTTACGACTCTATTTATTTTAAACTTCTTTAGTTTTTTACTTCATTTATTTTTCATAAATGTATCACATATTTCATCTATAAGTTTATTGTATTTCAAATTTTTTATTTTTATCTTTATATATTTTATAGTTATTTTCTCAAAACTTTCAAACAAATAGAAATAATAAATAAACATATTTTAACAACTTATTCTCTTTCTGTGTGCGTGCGTGCAAGTGTGTGTGTAAACAATATTATCTAATAGTCAAAGTTTAAAAATAATTTTTAATATAATACTATTATTGTTTAAAATATAAATCAATAAATAGATCTAATATAAAATTACATTAATTTTTTAAAACATGATTATGATTGTTAATTACTTGATTTTAATTAATTACAAAAATAACTCAATGAATAATCACTCTATAGATTAATATATACTTAAGTACAATAATTTTTAAAGTTTAGCAATGATGTACACCGATAATATAAAATAATTTTTATCATTTAATTATAAGTCAATGTTAATATAACTTTTAGAATAGTTATAATGAAAATAAACAAGCTTATAGATAGGTTATGATTGAATAACGAGTTAAATTATTTTATATTGTGAATACATAACTTATTTTTTATAATTTTTATTGATTACTTTTATTTTTTATTTTTATGTATTCTAATTATAATATTTAATTTTATAAATATTGTTATATATACCTACCTCTTGATTCTATGATTTGTGTCAGTTTTGGTTAAAATATGTTGTTAGATACTTCCACATGAATAATGTATATCTTATAATAAGGATTAATGAACATAAAAATGTTAAATAAACAATTTCTTTAACTAAAATTAAAAATGTTTTAAATAGCTTAAATTTTATATATTAATGAAGAGAATAAAAGTGTTTTCCTTCACGCCTTTTACTTTTAATTTTCTTTATATGATCATGTTTGAAATTATAAGAAAAAAAACTTTATTGGATTCAATACTTTCTTTTACAAAATACTTTTTTCCAAGTAAGGGAATCCATTCCTGTATAAATGGGAGAGAATCCTCTCATGTTAGAGTAAAGTATCGGTCTTTTGTGAGGGTATGTAGGTAAATGTAATTTATTTTGGTAGACAATCAATTTCTTTATATATTAATTAAATCAATTTCTTTATATATTAATTAAGTGATCACCGTTATATATATATAGAGAGAGAGAGAGAAATGTATATAAATATGTATTTTAAATAAGACTGTAATACTTCCATATTTTAAAGCTAAACCAATTTGTTTATTTAAAAATACATTAAACATTAATTTAATCTTTGAAATATTCGTTATATTAAGTAATTTAAATATTAAATACAGAGAAATGGTCTATATTATATTTTTATAATTATTTTTGACACGCTTATATTTTAATTAATAATAACTTCATAAAGTGATCATTTTGATATCATTTATTTGATATTGTGTATTTTTTAATAATTTAATTGACATCAAGCGAATTCTCAAGCTACAAAATAACTTTAATAATTTTTAAGTTATACTATTTTGCTTATTAAAATTTACACTTGTATAAAAAAGTCCATTTTGTATTACTAAAAAAAACTGTAAATGATTAGTAATAAAAGGATACAATACTACATATTTTACAAATCCTTGTACCAAATAATTTTGCACCTAAATAAAGGGCCTTTTCGTTTTCGGAGTTCATGTAATAGAAAGATTGTTATAAATTACAACTTCATTCCATTGATATAAAATAAGATAAAGCTTACCAACTCTTTTATTCTATAAAGCTTCTAAGTCCTTATATATGCATAAAA
Source organism: Glycine latifolia (assembly GCA_013407115.1). Classification (NCBI taxonomy): domain Eukaryota; kingdom Viridiplantae; phylum Streptophyta; class Magnoliopsida; order Fabales; family Fabaceae; genus Glycine; species Glycine latifolia. The sequence goes on along the minus strand of CM023959.1, from coordinate 26,031,709 downwards.
ATAAAACTATCAGTCCTTAAATAATTAGATTCACAAAATGGGACAAAATAGTTGCGAGAAATAACAAATGGAATACCTTAGCTTCCCTAGTACCATATTAGCTCCATTGGACCTTTCATGACCAATATCTTCAGGAGATATTATTTCATATGTACCTTTGTGCTTCAACAATCCATCCTACAAAAGTAGAAATAAAAATAGAAAATCAACAAGGAACCAAATCAAAGTATTATTTTATGTGGACTTAGAGTTAAGAAGCCAGCTATTAAAAAATAGAAAGCATGAGCCTGAAATTAAAAAAAAAAGGTTATTTTAAAAATGAAAAACCTAAGGCTTAATTACTAATTTAGTCTATTATTTATTTAATTTGTGTAATGAAATTCTTCTATTATTAAAAAGTTTAATTTAATCCCTCATTTTTTTAAAAAAATACAATGTTATCGTTACCGTCCAATTGAAATTAACGTAGCTACTATTGCAAATATGGAGGTTCTGTTATATTTGTGTGTGTGCATGTGTATGTGTAATATTATTCTTCTAGAAGTCTTTAAAGTAAACAAATAGTTTTAATTATTCCAAAATTAAGAATCAAATATTAAAGGGGAAAATGTAAAGAAATTCAAGTCAGATTATGCATGCACAACATTATCTACAGATCCACTAGCAATATCTACTTTGAAAGTTCACTTATTAATAAAAAAAACTGTAATACAAGTAATTCTAAATTTTGGGCAATAAAGTGTTTGCTAAAACTTGTAATTCTATTTATTAATAACATCAACAAACTATTAAAGGGAAAAAATTGTAGCATAATAGATAAAAAATTCATAACGATAGTTATAGGCTTTAGATCATAGGAATATTATAATAATAAATGCTGTCTATGTGGTATTGTATAATTAAGTACAAAATGCATGTGTTTCACTCGACTAACCTGATGAATGCCACTTTCATGGAGAAAAGAATTATCACCGACAAGAGCTTTGTGTGGTTGTAAATATATACCAGAGCACTCTTCGACCTATTGATAAAGATTATAAAATTTTGAATTTAATTAACAGAGGTAACTTAAAAGTAAGAAAAATATATTAAAAATGATAGAATAGTTTGAAAATAAAACCAACCATCTTGCTTGTCTTCAATATGTGTCTTGTATTAATTCCAGTATAAAGACCACCTAAGGCATGATCTCCCCTGCATTTTAGGGCCATCACAACCTTGAATATAAAATAGATTCAATGAGTTATAGTATATTAAGGAAAATGAAATTAAGTATCTGAGATGATAATTTAACACTAAAAAAAGAATATATACAAGAGTAATATTTGCAAATATGAAGCAAGTAGTACAAGCGCTCGTGGGTGTGCGCGTGTGCATGTGTGTTCTTAAATCTTCAAAGTAATGATGGAAGAATTTAAGGCTTTGTTTGGGAGTTAGGAGGGGAAGGGAATGAAAGAGATTTAAGGGGAGGGGAAGGGAAGGGAAGAAAATGAAGGAAATTTCTTCCTCTTTGTTTGGGAGTTAAAAATATATTAAGAAAGAGAAATGAAGAGTTAATATGATATTTTTACAATTTTATCATTATTTCAAAAAGTTAAATTCAATTAAATAATACCGGCTAGGATAGAATATTAATTTTATTAACACTAGCTGGGGTAGGATAGTAATTTTATTACTTTACCTTCTAAAAACCCCTCAAATAGGGAGAACAATAATTTTTAGGCTTTGGAAGATTTCAGAGGAGTTTTAAAAATCCTCAAATCCTTTTCCTCAAAAATTAAAACTCACAAACAAGGATATGTTCGTATCCAAACCTTTCACTTTCCTTCCTTCCCCTCTAAAATCCCTCTCCCAAACAAAGCCTAAGAGTATTTTAGTGGTAGATCCTAAATTGGGATCTTTGATCACTTTTTGATAAATCCTACCGTGTCAAGTAGGATTGAAGATCTCTTAAGACATGTGACATTTTTTCTTTTAGTGGTAGATTCTAAATTGAGATCTTAAATAATTTTAATTGGTCCCACATGGACCCCACTTTTAAATATTTAAAATTTAATTTAATTAATTAAGCAATTAATTTAATTAATAAAGTATGAAAAAGAATATGAATATTAGTAAAACATGCAATTAATTTTAACTTTTAATTTCATTTTTTTTTCATTTATTTTTTTTGTTCTATCACATAAATTTTGAACTCCGTACAAATTTTCAAAGTTTTTGAAAAAGATCCATATCTTCACGTGGAGATCTTCATCTCCCGTTTAATAGTGGATTTGAAATAAGAGAAATCTCTCAAGCAAAATCCAAAATCCAGTGCTAAATTGCTATCCATATACTACAAATTAGGATGAGAAGAAGCATCATATAGCCTTGTCTGATCAAGTGACTCACTACTCTTTTCCCGGCACTGATGTTCAGTTTTATAAAAAAAACCAAACACTGTTCAGTTCAATTTCTCTCTTTCACACTAGCTACATCTGTTGTCAACAAAAAGCTATGATAGTCATTGTCATATTTTACACTTGTTTTAACATTCAATTTTTTCACTATTGTTGGAATTCCAAACCACAATTGCTGTTGTATTGCTGCTTTTATCTATCTATGCAATGCAGGAGCTTAATTTGGAATTGGATGCTCTTGATAATTTGGAGATAATGAAAATGTTTTCACTATCATATAATTTGTATCTAGTTGTTGTTATGTAGGGTATAATAAAGTATATTGAACGGTAGAAGAAAACACATTTATTATTATTAATATTTTCTTTTACCCACAGCTAAAACCTGTAGCTTTAAGTCATTAATTTTTTTTGGATTAGTTAAGTTTTTAATCCCTCAATTTTTTATAATATAATTTTTGGTTCCTCAAAATATTTTTGGTACGTTTTAGTCTTTTTAAATATTTTTGCCCATTTTTAATCTTGCATTTATTTTTATTGCTCTAAACTAGTTTCAAATATAAAATAAACAAGGTACCAAAAATTGAAAAAATAAGAACTAATTTTAAATAATAAAAATAAATAAGGGACTAAAAATAGAAAAAATATAAAAAGACTAAAATTACTGATAAAAAATTAAAAAGGACTAAAAGTTATATAAAATATTTTTAAAAACTAAAAATTAAAATCTAAAAAAGTTAAAAGAATAAAAACTTAATTAACCCTATTTATTTTTTATCAATGTCTACTTTTACATTCAGCTAGAATTTGTAATTATAAGTCAATAACTTTTGCCTACTGTCACAAGACATCCAAAATTAAAGTTAAGGCTATGGTGAAAGTTAAAGCTCTTTTAGTGACTGTCAAACAACTGTTTCTATACACTTTTCATAATGGACAAGCCGAGTGTCCGAGGGTCAATGTCCTACTAACATACACCTACATATTTTTAACTTATAGTGATAGATTTTGCCCCTAAGTGGCTAAGTCAAATTTCTTGTAGTCGAAGGAAAATATTCATAACTGTAATTATATATTTTAAACTATTATAGACAAATTATTAGAAATCTATCTAGGAATAAGTAAAATGTATTTAAAAATGATATAGCTAATAGGAGTAAAAGAGTATATATAAGTGGTATCAATTTGAAGAAATATAAGATTGGTTGAATAATTAAGAAAGAAGAAAAAAAAGATAAGATTGTTGATTCGATCTCTTCTAATAACAAAAAAATTAACCAATTAACAATTAATATATGCTGATTAAAAATAAAAAAAAAGAGGTACCAATTTGAGTAGACATAAGAAGTACCACTTTGAAAAATGCAAGAGATTGACAATTTTTTTAAAAAAATAATTGTACTTTTTTGGCTGATTTAAACCCTAGTTTTTCTTAAAAAAAAAAAAACTTGCAAATTAAGTAGTTATTAAAAGGAGATTGACCAAGAAGAGACTATGATCAAAAGTAGATTTGGCATTGAGTGATTACTATACCAACTAGGTATCATGAGGAGAGGAATTTACAGCAATGCGGTATTCAAACAGGTACGTTGAAAGAAACAAAACGAGATTGCCAAAGGAAATAATTCAAGAAATCAAATTGTCAAAGATGAAAACAATACTGAATGTTGCAGGAAGGATGGAATCATATGCATGAGGGAAGTAAAGAGGTTGAATTGCTTACAGGTGTGGAACAAGTTGTAGATGGAGTGGATATTTTGTTATTACGTTCTAAGCTTGTTCATTACTATGAGAGAATGAAATATCAATAAATATAAAGCTAAAACTCTAATTAGTGGGTTGGTATTAGTATCAAGATAAATTCTAGCCTGTACAGATGATGCCCATACATGTCAATATGTCATAGTGACTAAACTAATTAATAATTGACACATTATTAATTTATATTTAAATGACAGTTTTTTTTACCATGCACCACTATTTTTGGTTTAAAATGGTAACATATTAATTATTTATTGATTTAGTTTATGCAACTCTAAGATTTATAAATCATCCTTTCATATAAGAGCAAATGAAATATGTAATTTTAGCACTATTCATAATTTCCAAATGTTAATTATCAAGATGCCTAGTTGCATTGTTGTTTTCGGGTGTTAGTGACATGGTAAGAAATATAATTCCAATTTCATTAATATGTCTAATATGGACTGGAGATTCCAATTTTTTAGTGGAGAGTAGTAATCCTTACTTTCACCCAGTTACTAAAGAGAAAAGTTACGTTCAATAGAACATGGCATAACTATTCTTCATTAACATCTATTAAATTCATTACAGAATATATTATTCATACTAACCTCTTCTAATGCAGCATTACCGGCCCTTTCACCAATCCCATTAATTGTTACTTCTAATTGTCTTGCACCAACACAGGCAGCCTAAAAGCAGTTATAAGATTAGATAAAAATCATCATTCTCGTGTTATTGATAACTACATTAAGAGAGTTATATGTATATACCTGTACTGTATTTGCAGTAGCATGTCCAAGATCATTATGACAATGAACAGAAATAATAACATTTTCAACTCCAGGGACGTTGGCTTTTATACCAGCAATCAATTCTCCAAACTCGAATGGCATTGTTATGCCCACAGTATCAGCTATGCACAGAGTTGTTGACCCAGCTTTGATAACTTCTTCCAAAATTTTATAAAGAAACTCTGTATCCGATCTGGTCCCATAATTAAAGATTGGATAATGCAAAAATAAAACCTCAAAATGTTAGATTATTTTACAGTGGACATCATAGAAAGTGATATTATTTTTCCTAAAGCTCAAATTAACAGGATGTCAAAACTATATAGTTATGCTGTTTTATTAGTCCCAATTATGTGGTTATCCTATTAATGTTTATTAGGATTTATATTATTATTATAGAGTACTATTAGTAATATGTTGATGCGGCATGCTTGTATATGGGCTTTTTATGATGGGTAAATAAGCCCATATTAATTTAACACAGGGAGCAACCCCTATATTTCTAACCATTGTACAGTGTACTTGTCCCATTGAGACTTTATAGAGAAAACATACACCGGAAAAGAAATAGTTTTCTCAATCTCCTCTAGATGAACTAGTCAATGGATGAAATGTCTTCTGCCTATCCCAATACTTCTAAATTTACTGTCTATTGTTCATACATGTTACAATTAGGGATTAAACTATAGAGTAATGTAATCTTGTTTCTCTTATTTCTTTATATGATAGATTATATATAGCAATTGATATTAGAGCTTCTTTAATCCTAATTGTGACTGTGTTCTATAATTCTATGGCATTAAATTTAACCACATCTAGGTTTTCAATTTTTGTTTCTTCTTTTCGGCAATTTTTATAAATTGTGCTTTCGCATTTCCAATATTGAGCCCTCTGATTCATATTGCTTGGTTGCTCCTCTGCTTTGTTTCGCACCGAAAGCCCTTTCTTTTGGCAATTATTTTAATCGTCAATATATGGATGTGTGATTTCTAATAGGCATATAAATCATGGGGTTGCTATTGGTTCTTACCATCTTTTGAAATTTTCAAAAATATCCTTCCCCACAATATACATATACATTGGAAATACACTTCTAGAGTACTAATGGGGATGCGAAAAAATTGTGCAACATCATCGTGATTTCATTGTACTTTTTTAGCTCCTGTATTAGTGCAACACAAGTGTATTTCTGGTAACTAGGTTTGTGAAAAAGTGAACAATGAAATTACAATTCCATTTTGCAAGTGAGGTTTAACAAAGAATGTACAACTAAATATGATTTTACTGCACAATGTACGATGGAATCTACTTATGTTTTACATTGTTTTTGTTTTTTTTTCATTGTTTGACATACATAAATAACTTAGGTATTTATTCCATAATTTGTTATCCAATGGAATTGTCATTCCTTTGTATTGCAATTTTTGTGACACAACAGAATCTATGTCACAATTTTTATAGCACAATGTTGTGTTGTAATTGGTGTAACTTAACAGAATCATGATTTCGTTGCGTTATAAACATTATAGGTGGAAAAAAGTGGATGTGAATATTGAAATAAATAAAAACAATGGGTATTTAGATATTTGCACATTGATAGTAGGGACCAAAAATAATTTTGCTGGACCAATATCAATTCTCATAAACCATTGTCTTAAGAATAGATTTCATGGTTATAAGAATTTGCTTACGCAATTCCATTTTTTTTTATTATGAATTGCCATTTGATGGTTGAGTCTCTAGTATTAGAAATCAAATTCATATAAAATGTCAATGTGAATGCCATCCTCGTGATATTCTCTATTAGTTTCTTGCACAACATATGAATTATTAGGTATGAAGGTTTCTTGCCAATCAAATTGGAACAACAAAGTATTCTAACCATATGGAGTATTTTATAGTATACTTAAGTGATGCCGAGTCTTTTAACCTCATGCTTTGTGTTTTATTCCGATTGGATCAGGAAAGTTGTATTATCTTTTCCAGTTTTTTTAAATGATTTAATTTGATATTGTGCTTTTGGAATTTTATGCTGATATAGCTTTCTCCAAATTTCTCCATCAATAAAGTTTAAGCATTTATTTATTTTTCATGATCATGTACTCCCCTATTGTGGGATTGATTGTGAAAATGATTACCAAAATTACATTAAAATTATGTTAATATTGAATTTACCCTATTGGTTATCCTTGTTAATTTAATTTCTAATGATTTGTGAAATTTATTGAATATTATGGCGGTCTTAGAGTTTTAATATCCTATAGGTATTAGCTTCAAGAACATGATTTTATGTTTGTAAAAATTGACTTGTGCATTGTAATTTGGGACACTTGGCGGAATTATAATGGGACAAGTGTTCTATTGAAATTTCTCTTCTACACCCCTTTGACGGGATTTTATGTTTCTGCTCATTTTGTATATTGACATGCTTAATAAAACTATTTGTTTTATTCTCTTATCTAGCATTTCCTATGCAAATGAACGCCTTGACTAGGCTTAATGGGACCAATTATGAGGACTGGGTTAAGTCTCTAAAACCATTCCTTGTTGTGTCTAATGTGGATATGCTCTCACTGAGGATGAGCCACCTGCGCTTACTGACACATCTTCTATTGCTAATAAGTCAAAATATGATGAGTGGGTACACTCCAACAAAGTGTGCTTGATGACAATGAACTACACCATGGACAGGACAATTAAGGACAATGTTCGTGATATTGTAAATGCAAGAGAATTTACACTGGTTGTTGGTGAGAAATTTAAGAGGTTTGATAATGCTAAAAAGGCTCATTATCTTTCTTTGTTGAGAAAGACCATTTATAGTGGAGTAAGAGGTGTCCGTGAGCATGTTATGAAAATGGTGAATTGGTATAATAAACTGAAATCCATGAATATGAAGCTAGGAGAGGACTTTCTTATTTGGCAGGTTTTGAATCTCTTCCATCTCACTTTGATGTTCTGAGAACTTCCTATATTGCTCAGCAGAATGTTGAATGGAGCATTGATGAAAGGATATCCATAGTCACTCAAACGGAGGAGATTATGAGGTAGGGAAAGTCGCACATCGTGCAATTTGTTTCCCACAATGGGAATGACAACAAGAAATTCTTCAATCTTAAGGATAAGAAGTTTCAATTTAAGATTAAAGGGAATTTCCATTCTGGTCAACACTTTGGTAAGCATTCTGGGCAACACTATGGAGAAAGTTTTGATAAGCCCAAATTTAAATACAATGGCAAGTGCAAATTTTGTGATGCTTTTGGACACAAAAAGCAGATTGTTGGAAGTTTAAGAATTGGCTTGAGAAGAAGAAGAAAGGAGTTCAGAAGCAGACGAAAACCAAATAAAGGAAAGATGATAATCACGGTACGGAGTGCAGCTAGAGTAGAGGTTAAGCACATAGGAGTTGTTTCCTTGAATTTATGCATTGGACATGTTTTGAATTCAAATAATACAATTTATGTACCTTCTATGAGAAGGAATTTGATTTCTGTTTTTGTATTGGATGACAGTGGCTACTCCTTCAACTTCAGTAATAAAAGAGTTATTGTACTTATGACTATGCTATCGTTGGTTCTAGAGTTTTATGTGATGGTTTATATATGTTGGATGTTCACTCTATTTCTAATGTTGGAAATAATTTAGTCGTTAATTTTGTAGTTAGAAATAAACGTGGTAGGATTGCTTAAAATTCTTCCATCTTATGGCATAAATGTTTGCTACATATTTCCAGGGAAAGAATAGAGAAATTTATTAGAGAAAGAATGTTGCATAATTTAGATTTTTCTGACTTTCATACATGCGTTGATTGAATAAAAGGCAAACTTACTGTTAGAGTTAGAAAGAATAGGGCTACTAGAAGTGAGAAAGTGTTGCAACTGATTCATATAGATATTTGTGGACCTATTACTCCTACTATTATGGGTGGTTTTAGGTACTTTATTACCTTTATTGATGTTCTTTTAGGCATGGATGGATTGAGTTGCTTCTTTAGAAGTCTGAATCCTTGGATGCTTTTAAGTCGTTCAAGGCAGTGATTGAGTTGAAATTAGGTATGAAAATCATGTGTGTGAGATCGAATAAAGGAGGTGAATTCAATGGAAGATATGATGATACTAGAAGAAATCCTAGACCTTTTGCTATGTTCTTGCAGGATTGTGGTATTGAGGCTCAATATATCATGCCCAACACGCCTCAAGAAAATGGAGTTGCTGAAAGAAGAAATCACACCCTTATGGATATGATTAAATGCATGCTTAGCCATTCTACTCAACCAGAGTTCTTGTGGGAGATGCTTTAAGAACAACAGTATATATTATCAATCAAGTTCCTAGTAAGTCTTTTACTATTACTAAGACTCCTTATGAAGTGATGTCTGGTAAAAGATTGAGTTTGAAGAATTTTTGTGTTTGGGGTGTAAACCAGAAGTGAGGCCTTATAATCCACAAATGAATAAGCTTGATCTTAAAATAGTTAGTGGTTTCTTCATTGGGTATTGTATTGGTTCAAGAGGATCAAGATTTGATTGTCCTACTCACACTACTTTAGCCATTGAACCTGAAAGAGCGATTTCTTTAAGAATGAGCTGGAGCATGATGAGAGCTCTAGGCCAAAGACTGTTGTATTCAAAGATGAAAGTGTTGTTTTTCCCACACCTCTTGCTCCTTTTTCGGAGGAAGAGGTGCTTGTTTTCCCTCATGATGAAGTTATTGATCCTATCAATGATGTTGAAATCCCTCACCAACAAGTCGTTGATGATGAGCAAAATGAAGTTAAAGACTTGGTTCCACACAAAAGGTCAAAGAAGCCTTCTAAGCCTACTAGACCTACTAAATTTAAAGATTGTTATGTTTATCTGCAAGAGCTTGAGTTTTCTTCAAGTGGGTACTCTAATCCTAATTCTATTCAAGAGGCTATTTCTAGTTCCTTAAGTTCTCAATGGTTGATAACCATGGAGGATGAATTAGCTTCTATAAAAAAATAATGATGTTTAGGAATTGGTGGAATTGCCTGTGGCTTGTAAGATTGTTGAGTGTAAATGGGTCTTTAAGACCAAACGAGATGCAAAAGGAAAAATAGAGAGATATAAAGCTAAACTTGTGCTAAGGGTTATAATAAGAGAAAATACATTGATTATAAGGAGACATTTTTTCCAGTTTCTACTAAAAACTTTTTTCATGTTGTGATGGCTTTAGTGACTCATTTTGATTTAGAGCTTTACCAAATGGTTGTTAAAATAACTTTCTTAAATGTTGACTTATATGAGGATCTGTACATGAATCAACCTGATGGTTTTAAAGAAAAAAGGTAAAGGGAACTTGGCATGCAAGTTGAGAAAATCCATTCATGTGTTGCTATATTTTGACATTTTGTTGTGGCCACATTTTGTAAAGTTAATCTAGAGTCATGTTTTATTATAAGTCTAATGATCTAATGTTGTCCAAGTGGGAGTTTGTTGGATTATTTTATAATGGATTGTTATTTTTTTCCCTAAAACTCATATTAACAAGATGTCAAAAATATATATAATTATTTTATTTTATTAGTCCCAATTATGTGATTATCATGTTTATCGGGATTAATATTATTATTATAGAGCATTATTAGTAATATGTTGTGTGTGGACTTTCTATAATGAATAAGTAAGTCCATATTTATTTAACTCGGAGAGACCCCTATTTCTAATAATATACAATGTAATTGTCTCATTCAGACTTCACATAGAAAACCTACCATGGAATAAGAATAGTTTTTTGTCCTCTATTTTTTCTTCTCCATCACAGGAACTAATCAATGGATCAAATGCCATATGACTACCTAGGTACTTCTAAATTTAAAATTACAATTAGAAAATAAACTGTAAAGTTAAAATGTAATATTGTTTCTCCCATATTTCTTTATATGATGGATTGTATATAGCAAAAAAAGTCATGATTATATAAACATTTGCAACAACCAAAAAGTTGTATAATATTCATGAGATGCAAAACTACAATAAAGGGGTCCACTTGGATCGGTGACCCATATATATCGTTAGACAAAAAAACAAAAATAGATCTATAGTTTCATTTTACTCCTTTATTATTTTATGCTTTTGAAAATTTTATTTTTATCATTTCTTTTGTTTTGGGTTAAAAATGTTAGTATTCATTAAATATTTTAAATTTTATTATTTTACATTAATTATTTTACTTATATTCAGTGTTTTGTAAAAATTTAAAATATAGTTTATAAATTATAATATTATAGAAAATAATAATTCTTTTATTTGTAAATATAGTTTTTAAATAATTAAATTATTTTATCATTTCATATTATAAAATTACAAAATTATTAAAATTTTCAAAAGATAAATCATTTAATATATATATATATATATATATAACACATTTCTCATATAATTTTATAAAAAATTGAAAGGAAATAAGAAATTATGTGACCCTATATATATATATATATCCAAATATATGTTCTTGCTTGAATATTCCCTCATTTTTTCTCATCATTTTAGAAAATTTAATTAGCTATATTTGTTTCAACGATTTCTTGTTTAAAGTCCCAACGATAATATTTAATTTTATAAGTGCAGATGTATTTATTATAAATATATGTGAAAACAAAAAGACCAATGTACGTATTCGCAGCGATTTCTTGCTAGTTACTTAAATAAAAAGAGATGGGAGGAACCTGGCTGCATCTTCAACACCGAACGAGATGTCATCACAACCTAAACTGCGTGCAAACTTGACCATATCGATAGCAATTTGAAGCACCTCTTCTTTAGTCTTATTGAGCTTATACTCCATGTGAATCGAACTGGTTGCAATGAAAGGTATTAGCCTTGGCTTCTTAGCGTATCTCACAGCCTCCCACGCTGTGGTAATGTCCTTCTCATTGCACCTACATAGTGCAGCAATGACTGGAACATACCCATCAGCGTCACAGTCATTGCCAACTTCTTGCGCTATCATCTTGACAGCGTTGAAGTCTTGCTGTGACGCTGAAGGGAAACCGGCGTCAATGATGTCGACACCCAACTTGGCGAGCTGGCGAGCAATCCGGAGCTTCTGGTCGGACGTCATGGCGGCTCCGGGGGCTTGTTCGCCATCGCGAAGGGTGGTGTCCAGGATACGGACATAGGACGGGTCGGGAATGTGGTTGGGAATGTATTCAGGACGAGAACGAGGATGAGTGTCGTTTGTGGATATTGTGGCTGCCATAGATTAATGCAAAGTTTCAGAAGAGAGGGAAGTCTTAGACTCAAGGAAGATATTTGTTGTTTGCATATAATAGGGTACAGCATGATATATATGCACAGAAGATTCAACCACCAACCAAAGACACCATGACGAGGGTTCCTAGAAACCACAGTGAATTGATAAAAATAACATGCACACAAACCACGATGACTTATATATATATTTTTAATTTACACTAGGATACTATTAAGAGAATCAAAATATACATAATGCTTTTTTGTTTGGCCTCGTTGTTCACGATGAATTTAAATAAAATATCTTCAACAACCGAAAAAAAAAATAGTATCTATAGATTTCGTAGATATAGTTGATTTATAAGAGGATTTTTAGTGATAAATTTTAAATTGAGATTTTAAATTACTTTTTGGTAGATCTATAATGTCAAGTAAGATGTAAAATTTTTTAAGATTTTTTCCATTTTTTTCTTTAATAGTAAATATTATTTTTTAAATTTTAAAAAAAGAAAAAAAATTATTCTTTTTTGAACATTCTATATTTTTTTAGTTTTCTTTTATAAAAATTTATTTTTCATATTGAGGATCTGTTCATTTTATTTATTAGAAGATCAAGTGAAAATCAAATCTTGTATTTAAGATTTTAATACTAAAGATATTCTAAGTCTCTTGGAGGACATCTGATAAAATCTAGTTGAGTTATAATTCATTTTTTCTAGTGGGAATCCAAAAAAATTGATATTTATATAGAAAAAATTATTACTATTTTTTACAAAATACATAATGAGTATGGAAAAAAATCTAACATACCTATATTCTTACAAATTATAATTGATCTTTACACATTTTTATATTTTAAAAATATTATTCTACGATTTTTTTATTGTCAATATTATAAAAAAACTGAAAAAGTAGAATGACAAAATTAATATAATTTATTTTCTCTTTTATCTTTTATCTTTTGTGGCTTTTTTACATTCATTTAAAGAAAAATGTTTTATGGGGGCAAAATTATTTTTTTTTACGAGGGAAAAAAATAAATGCTATTATATATATCTAAAAAAATATTGGGAAAACAATTGTTCCATCACCCAGCAACTTGGATCTGCCACTGGTTATAATCTCCTTCATTAATCATAAGAAACCAATTTGTTAGCATTCAGATATTTAATAAATCTTAATACTCTAGTTGGAAACTAATAATGTGAAAATTTTCATTCTATTTAAGAAATAAATAAATAGAAATTTTAATTAAAAATTATGTTATAGTTGAATTAGAAATCATGAGAGTATATTGTTGTTATATTTAGGGATGAAAAAATACCAATATGTTAAGAGTCTATGGCCTGACCATTTATCAAAATTTTAACTCTTTTTTTTTCTATGGTATCTCTTTTATAAGTAATAATGATATATAGACATCCAAATATTTTAGATACATATTTGATACTTATATTTTTTGTCTCTCTCTCATCTTATCAAATCATGTCATTTATTATATATACACTTCTTTTTCTTTCTCAAAGAATCTAATAGCATTGAAGTGTCCATGCATCTTTATTATATTCCTCTTTTATTTTGAGTAGTGTAGTTTAATTCATATACTGATATACAGTCAAGATTATGACTGCATATTAAAAAAAGTATTAGACCATCCCTAGTCAATGTTCTTGTAAGAACTAGTACTTAATTCTTGTGTGTGAAGACTTGAAGTGACAGTATAAGGTGGAGATCTGATTTTTCTAGAAAAATTGGTTCTTAATATCGAATGTCACGTACAGTAAATTAACAGAAAAAAAGAGAAGGAAAAGTAGTAGATTCATTGTAATTAAAAAATATTATAAGACCTTTAATTGAAAAAAAAATAGTAAAAAACTTAAATTTTGAATTGAAAAAAGTGAAAGAAAGAAAATCCTAAAATTTTTATTTCTAAAAGTTTATTTTTTATTTTTATTTTTATCATCTTCTCTCCAACCAAACAAAATAAAATACTTTAGTATTCATATTTTCTTTGTATGGACGTTGTATATGCGTAATTGACTCTTGAATCATTCTCTTCCGTCAAGATCATATTTATGATTTTTCATATGTTTTTCCTTGATAAATTATGATAATGACTTCTTGATATTAATTATTAATTACTTTTACGTCGTACTGTTGTGTTCCAAATTGCAACACATATATTCTATAGGTTCTTAACATATCTTCTTAACCACAATTTGTTAATGCTTGAAGATTGTGTTCCAATCATATGAGTATATATCAAAGTTTTTTTTTTCTGAATTTCTTTTTCTCTTCTAAATTAATTTTTTTTCTTCTAAATTGATAATTGTCATAACAATGACAAATTTTCCTTATTTTCAAACAATCAAGGAATTTGTCTTTGTTCCTATCATATTCTTTGTTTAACCATTATTTAGGAGTTACTCCTTACCCCTTTGTGAGGTAGTCTAAGTAAAATAGGAAGCATAATTTTAAAACTCAAATGGATGATTGATCCAATTAAGATATTGCATCTTGAATGAATGAATCATTAATTGACTTGTATTAATCAATAGGAGTGACATAATAATTAAAGTTAAGCATTTATATTATTTTTGTCATGTAATTACTAAGTAACTATAGTGGTGTAGTGGTTAAGTGTGATTTTCAAGCTTCAAGGACCAGTGTTCAATCCTTTGCCAAGTTGCGTACCTTGAAAGCAACGTGACTAGTGCCTCTACCTTGAAAGCAGAGTGACAGTTGAAACGTTTCCCAAGTTTCACAATTTGAAAAGTCAAGACAGGCTACTTTATCTTCATTTGAAGCACTATTTGATTAGCATGCACAACTATAGCAAATGAATTTTAAGGATTTACCTATAGACGATGGAAGATTAGGGGTGTGGTTCCCTCGATTGTGAAAATACAAGCTTTCGCCAAAGTAGAGGACAAGGTGGTTGCCTCAACTATTATGATGACATAGGAATCAAGAAAGGCATGGAAGAATTGAGCAATACAATTGTCCCAACTTGAGATTAAGGTGGTAGTGTAATAGAGTGGAAGGCAAAACCATTGCCCCGACTTAGGTTTGAATGAGATGCAAGGATGGAATGTCTTATCAAATAATTGCCTCAGTTTAGGCTTAAAGAGTGGGGTTAGAGGACGACCCAATAATGGAAAGAATTACCCTAATTTGGACTCCATAGGATGAATTGAGTGTGACGCGTGAGATAATTGACCAGGATATGTAAAAATTAATAAGTTAAGAGCAGATGAGTTGTCCTAGTTTAAACTTGAAGGAGTAAGATTGGAGGATGAACTAAGTGTGAATGATACAAGAATTGCCTCTATTAAATTAAAGGTGAAGTCAAAGGATGAAATATGAATGGAAGGGATTGCGCGCCCCAGTTTAAACTTGGAAGGAAAGATTAGTTTATATGGGTAGCGGCAGATGACAACTAGATGTTCAATGTCCAGAAGGATTTTCAGGGTTGGGGTTACCATAAAGATAATTAATGAATATGTAATGGCAAATTTAATCAGTAGAACATTGTTTAAGGAATTAAAAGAAGATTTTTATTTATTTATTAATATGCATAAAATTGTATTGCTCATAACTTGTTTTATATTCTTATATGATTTTCATAATAAATATATATATTTTTTTAATTTCTTAACCAATGTTATGAGAACATTGCTAGAACATTGGTTAGCAAGATTCATATATAATTACCTAATTATTGAGATTGAATTTCTTTTAATGGTAAATTATTCTATAGTTAACATTCTCTATCAAGATAAAAATTTTGTGCTCCACCAATCTAGTTCATACTCTTGTGGTAATTGACTTAAATTGAACCCTATAAACTTTGTAATAATCCATTGACTCCCTAAAAGGCTAAAAAATTATTTTCATGATTAAGTCTCAAGTTTATGTTGACCTTTTAGTTCTTCCCCGAATATCTATGAGATGTAGATAAGTGGCCCACAAATTTCCATGATCACAAACCTCAATAAGAATCAAATAGAAAGATATTCATTTATTAACAAAATGGAAACAACACTCAATCATGCATATGCCCTATCCTAAAAACTAGAAAATTACTTAGACATAGATAGTGAAACAAAAGAGATTTAATTAACAAGATCATCCAAAAACAAATCATGCCGAAATGAAGAGAAAATAATTTGTCTTGGATCTCACTCTTAGGGTTGTCGATCGAATCTCTAAAGGTTCAAACCTTAAAACGAAGTTTAAAAAACGTATTTATACCTAGGGTTCTAATGGGCTTAAACCACTATAATGTAGAAATGAAAAACACAAAATATATTAAGGCCTGGTTTGCACCACGCCCAAAAAGGTGCCCCCAGAATATGATTATACCTCAAACACATCTGAAAGTAAAAACCCCAAAAAATTGAAGATGAAATTAATATTTGAAATTCCCATATTTTAAGAAGACATTATTAAGCCCATTTCTCGTACATTATATATATGGAGACTTGACAAAGGTAACATTGTAAAACAATATATAACTTGAACTGATAATTCTAACATTTAGGTGCTTGAATTCTTTCATCAAATATAAATCATTCTTTTAAATCAAGCATTTTGTTTAGTGCATTAAGATAAGCCTCTACACTTGAAGTAACACCATCCACTCCTTCTCCGGTACCACTATTAATTAAAACAGAAAACGTAGAACATTAATTAGTTGTTCGCGTGCGAGATTAGTACGAAAATGATATACTAAAGCAATCAATTTTTGGATTAACAATACCTAAATGTTGGATAAATAACATTTCCATTCAAAGCAGGAGTAGGTGATTGCTTATTCTCTCTACGAATTACAACACGTGTAGTTGCAATTGCATCAGTCCCTTCTGTAACTGTACTTAGTGAGTACTCAAGTACTTTTACAGTTTTCTGCATCAAAAGGTGTAAGATTCTATTAATAATTGTTTCATAATCTAGTTAAATATTTTAAATGGAAAAATGTGAAAATGTCTATGATTAACAATCCAGGAAACTTCCCTATACAATGATATAACCAAGAAAACTACAAAGTTTAGATGAAGATTTTATCCTCTCAATGTTATGCCTAAACAAAAATAAGATTGACAATGTCTTATGCATAACCTTTTAGCACATTATAATTCCATGAAAACCCTAAACTTTGGGAAAAGGGGAAAATCATAAAATTTTGAATATTTCTCTCTAAAAAGGAGAGTTGTTAAATTCCAATAGATTTCTATAGAACGCACAAAAATCAAATTAAACTAAAGAAATGGGTAAATCCTTATAATAGTAAGCGATGAAATTAAAAGGAAAAAATAGCAATAAGGAGCTTATCAAACTTCAAACCTTCGCGATGAGATGGATAGCCTTGTAAGCTGAATCTACTGGCCCTACACCAACAGAACAAGCAACATGTGTGCTACCATCACTAGTAACAAGTTTGATAGTTGCTGTTGAAGAACCCATAGTTCCACAAGTTACCAACATTGAAAGATATAGCTTAATTTTTTTATTTTTTATTGTTAGACAGGACATTGTATCAAATATATACTTCTAAATTAATCACATTTCAATTGTTACTTAAAAAGAATGTTTTTAACATAAAAATCAATGTTAATAAAAGTGTGATGATATATTTATAAATAATATGATTTCATTGATTTTTAAAAATTTAATATTGCCTTTTGATGTTAATGTCAATTTTTATAAATCGATATTATTTAACGCTTACTAACATAGATTTTTCAAAACTGATATTATGTTTTGATGTTAACATATATTTTCATAAAAATAGACAATATTTTTCCCATGCTCGCTCTTGCCCACCCTCACTCTCATCTCATCTCCGAACCCTTTTTTCCAAACCTCACGACTCCAAACCTCACCCGTCGCAAGCTCGAATCCTTCATCGGCTTCTCCAAATCCACTCCTTCGGCGACCTCGGTTTCACCATCTACAGCCCAAGGGGTCACTTCATCTTCCACATCATGATCGTCCTCTCCCAGTCCAGCTTCTGCG
Source organism: Glycine latifolia (assembly GCA_013407115.1). Classification (NCBI taxonomy): domain Eukaryota; kingdom Viridiplantae; phylum Streptophyta; class Magnoliopsida; order Fabales; family Fabaceae; genus Glycine; species Glycine latifolia. Next base: position 26,013,543 of record CM023959.1, on the reverse strand, counting down.
TCAACTACCTCATCTTCATTTCCACCACCCTCGCTTTCCTCTCCAACGACGATACCGTGCCGCTTTTTCTAGGTTTCACTCCCAAGGTTCTTTTTCTATGGTATTGCTTCCTTTTTCAATCAGGATTAATTTTCGTTCGCACCTTGACGCATTTGACTCCCTTTAGTATCTTCGATGATTTTGTCGATCTCACCGCGAAGAGTATTATGATGGTCGATCATTTCTTTTGTTTTTGTTAAGAACAAGCCCGATTTGAAAGTATTTGGGGGTTTGTCGATGTTTTTCTACGGCATAGGTGTGGCGGTGTATGCTTTCGAAAGACTTGGAATGGTTTTGCCTTTGGAAACAGAGGCGAAGGATAAGCATAGGTTCGATAGGGTTTTGGGTTTGGGGATGGGTTCGATTTCGTTGTTGTTTGGTTTATTTGGGGGTTTGAGGTACTTACTTAGCTTTTGGGGAAGAAACTAAGGATATTATTACCATTAATTTGGGGTCAGGGGTGATCAGTGTGTGGTGGGTTCAATTGGGGCTTTGTGTTAATCTGTTTTTCACTTTTCCGATTATGATGAACCCAATGAATGAGGTGATAAAGAGACGGTTCTACGGGTCGAGGTACTGCTTGTGGCTGAGGTGGGTGATGGTGTTGGTCATAAGCTTGGTGGCGCTTTTGGTGCCCAATTTTGTGGATTTTTTGTCCCTTGTGGGGAAACAGTTCTAACATATATTATATATTAGGATAAGAATTTGTTGTTGTTGTATTACATAAGCAACGAAATTCATATACCAATATGTAATTGGATGAAAGTGTGAATAATCTTGATTAAATTGTTTTTTTGTTCAAAACACAATTGTTATATATTCTCACTTCTAATATAATTTTGTTCCTGCAGGGAGTTTCCTATAAAAAATGGGAAGGCTTTAAACTTTAAAGTCTAGTATCTTTTAAAGCTTATCAACTCAACTGCTTCTTATTTGAGTTAAATTCACCAAATACTTATATACCATTAAAAAACTAGTCATATAGTCATGCTGGTTCCAGTGGGAATGTAGTATACTTTTTATTTCACTCTTAGTGAGATAAACCAAGGTTAGCCTTGTGGGATGTTCACGCTTATTATGTGTTTTAGTTAATTGTTGATGATGGTTCTCTACCATGCATTTACATTGAAAAGAATACCAATACATTTTTTATGAAGAGTCTGGATTTTTTCCATGCATATTTGAGGCCTACTGATTTTGCTTCATGAATACAACAAAAGCTGCAAATTTCTTGAAGAGCTAGCTAATATGTTAAGTTTTTTCTTCCTTTCCATTAGAAACATCAGTGTTCAACTCACTGGATTGTTATCTTTTGCTCAACTGCCAGGTGCAATGTACTCGATGCAAAGGCATTGGAGTTAATTTTATAGATCACTTTAATGGACAATTTAAAGCTGGTGGATTGTGTTCCCTATGTAGGTAGTTGTACCATACCACATTTCTTCCTATCCCTTTATTTTATCAGGTCGGCATGTATGACTTTCTTTGTTATGTATTGTTTAGTGTATAAGTATTCACTTATGTGCATCAATTTCTATCCCCACCCCCCAAAAAAACTATATGCATCATCATTACAATTGTTGCTAGCCTGCTATATGCTATTGCTTGTCATCAAGGAGTAATTAAAGAATAAATAGAGTCTATCTAAGCCAATAAAGATCAAGAATGAAATTTCTGCAAACCTTTTACTTGAGTACAATAAATTTTTTTATTTGTTTATTATTTTTATGTATTATATTTATGATAGTTAATTTAATAATACTATACTTACAAAACACTATGAATTAAATATTTGTGTAAGGTTTTAGCTAGAAAATGTTGTTAGATACTTCAACATTATATTGATAATGTTTATTTTGATTATAATTATTAATGAATATAAAAAAATTCAAATAAATAATTAATTCAATTAAACTACCAATTCTTTCATTTAAAGATACATTAAACATAAATTTAATCTTTTGAATATTCGTCATATTAGATGATTTAAATGTTAAATGCATATAAATAACCTATAATATAATTCTGTCAATAATAATTCGTAAAAAGATCAATCATTTATTTGATATTGTAATTTTTTTAATAATTGAAATGACTTCAAGTGAATTTTCAAGCTACAAAATAATTTTAATATTCTTAAGTAGTTTATAATATTTTCTTATTAAAAAAATATTGATATAATATATATTTAATGTTATTATTCATAAATTATAAATGAATAGTAATATAAGGATAAAATATTTTTACATATTATACAAATCCTTGTTCCAAATAATTTTGTACCTAAATTAAATGTAGGGTTGGATCAGCTTTAGGAAATATTTAGATTCCGATCTATCAATGTAAATTTGTTTGTGTTGAATCGGTCTTTCCAAAAAAAAAAAAACAATTAAAAAAAAGTCTTGGCAACTCAACCAGAACCCAGTCAATAATCTAATAAAAAAAATTAAAAACAATGAAAATCATAAAAATAGAAAAAATGAAAAATCATTATAAAATGAAAGAAAACTAATAAATAATATCAAAAGTTGGAAATACACAAAATACAAAATATTGAATTATTGAATTGAACAATATAAAAATTTAAAATTTTCCAAAATAGTATGAGTTCACATAAGTTCGAATTCTTTTGGGTTCTATATGTTCAAATTAATTACCCAAATCAGTGGGTTTGTAAATTAAAAATACAAATTGAACTAATAATTCCAATCAATCTAATTTTTTTATCTTTATTTTGGTTTAGATTGATTTAGTAATCAAGTCGAATCGGAATCGTATTCACCCCTGCCTAAATGACCTAGATGTGTTTTTCTGGAAATTGTTATAAATTACAATTCCATTCCATTGATATAAAATTAAAGAAAAATCTCACAAGCTTTTATGCTGTAAAGTTTCATCCTACTATCTTATATATATAATAAATTCTTATATAAAGGTTCACAAAATAGTACGAAAGAGTTCTGATAATACCTTAGCTTCCCTAGTACCATATTAACTCCAATGGACTTTTCATGACCAATATCTTCGGGAGATATTATTTCATGTGTACCTCTATGCTTTAACAGTCCAGCCTACAAAGTAGAATTAAAAATAGAAAAACAACAAGGGACAAAATCAAAGGATTACTTTTATATGGACTTATTACCAAGCCAACTAAAATAATATAATGGATGAGTCTCAAATACAAAAAAAAATGTTATTTTAAAATCCAAAAGGTTTAATTACATTTCACGAGAAAGAAAAAAAAAAAGCAAATGCGTAAAAGGAATCAAAACAAAGTTCTAATGCGAATTTGATGGAGTTCTATAAGAGTTATTTGAATTCATAAATTTAGTTTAAAAGGTCTAATTTTTTTAATCGAATATGTTTTATTCCTATTGTACTTTCAAATGAAATTCAATGAAAAGAACTTCAAGTCAATTATTAAGGAAATAAGGGTTTGAACTTCAGGTCAATTATTAAGGAAATAAGGGTTTGTTTCATAGTCAGTATAAAATAGGATATGATATGATTTGTTTATCCTAATGCCTATTATATCTTAGTGTAGTGTATTTCTTATCTTAAGAGGGAGAGTTAGATTAAAAAATAACACAATAATATAGTCGTTTTCTCTCCCTCACCACTATCGTGTCACCACTCATCGTTATTGTCTCTGTTGCAATCACCACCACCACTCTCATGAATATTGTCACTGTCGCCACCACCATCACTACCACCACCATTGTTGTCATCATTCCATCATCACCACCATCACCACCATACTAACCACCACTCTCACCATTGTCTTCACCACTATTTCTATCATAGCCACCACAATCACCATCATCACCATAACAACAACCACCACTATTGAGCCACCACTCGCTGCTGCAACTACCACCACTACTCCCATCATTGTCATCACCCCCACCGCCATCTCCATATATCAACTACTATCATCGTCGTCACCACCATGGGCGGATGTAGGGTATCTGTTGTGGGGGCAATTGCCCCCACTAGATTTTTTTTTATTTGTTAATATATATACAAAAATTGTCCCCATAAAAAATTATATATTTCCTCCATTGGATTTTTTTTTAACTCAAAGTCCAAATAAACATAAGACATTTAATACAAAAGTTACATGTTCAAGCCCAAACCATTTAGCTCAATTCTTATTATTGTTGCAGTAACACAAAAAAAAAAAAAATACACAACACACATTGCATAGAACATATCCTTTAATGTAACATTCTGAAAATAATAATGATATTTATTATAAAAAAATGGATAAGATAGAAAATACATATGTATAGTTTAGATAAGACAAAATAGCATATTTTGTTTTATCTTCTATTTTTTTAAACATATTAGTTTATCTTATATTTATATATAAGATAAAATAAAATAAGATAAGATATATTAGATTTATTTTGTATTTATATATTAAGATATTAGATATCAGATTTATTTTTTTATATTTATATATAAGATAAATAAGATAAGATAAGATGCAATCAATAGTAAATAATTGAAATTGCTAGAAATTAGTATAAATAAATATTAGAAGAATCAAGGGACATCAACTAGAGAAAGACATAGAAACAAAGAAGAAAGTGAGATAAACATAGTTGAAAAAGTAAGAACACATAGGAAGGAACATCCTGTGACTATAGGATAAGTTGTGAGAACATTAGAATTTTCTTGTATGGAATTTATGAGACTTGAAAGTCAACTTGAAACTTTTACCATATATGTTCAATATGATGATCTATTTTTAAAGCTAAAAGGGATTACTTATCTTTCTCAAATGTTGGTGAAAACTAAAAAGCATGATATGTATCTAATGATATACTTGCTTGTGAAGTTAGCTTTGATTTTGTTTGTGCCAATTGCAACAGTTGAAAGATGTTTCTTTGCAATGAATTTCGTGAAGAATAGAATGTGGAATCACATGAGAGATAAATGGTTGAATGATTATTTGGTTACATAGATAGAGAGAGAGAGACATTTTTTTATAGTATTGACAATGAAAAAATAATAGAACATTTTCAAAGTATGAAAATACGTAGAGGACAATTATAATTTGTAGAAGCTTAAGTACTTTAGATTTCTTTTATATGATATTATATATTTTGTAGTATCTTGTGATATTTACTTTTTGTGAAAATATTAGAAATTATTGTTTGTACCCACTAAGAAAAATTTATGGATCTGCCACTAGTGTCATTGTCATAGTCGTCACAACAACCACCACTAATGTTGCTCCTATCATTGTCTCCACCGCCATCTCCATCATAACCACCATCACCACAGTCGTGCCATCTCTCACCGTCACAACCACCACCGCCACAACCATTATGGTCACCATTTTTACCAACGCAACCACCACCATTATTGTTGCCACCACAATTGTCACTTTTATTGTCGTCATGGCAATCACCACCACCACTGTCATTGTTGCCACTGCAATTACCATCACCATTGTCGCCGCCACCTCCTATTGTTAGTTGATTCATATGATGGTGCGTATCAAACATTGGATAAAATTAAGACTCATCATACTCTTATCATATCATGTTCTTATCCTATTTGAATATCTTATCTTATCTTATCCTGATCACCAAACATGTTGTAAGAAAAAGAATTAGTTACTAAGGAACTAAATGAAAAGATTTTCAATTCAAATCTCACAACGCATGCATCATATATGTATATATTGTTGGGTATGAGAGCATTCTCCCACTTGGCGAATGCTTTGCATGCTTCTTCAATCCCAATGCAGTTGTACACCATTCAAACTTCTCTGAAACCATTGCCTTGGTCAGAAAATCAACACCATTCTCCTTTGTGTCAACCTTCTTCAGCATTACTACCTTGTCTTCAATCTTTTCTCTGATGAAATGGTATTGGATACCTATGTGCTTGGTCCTCGCATGGTATCCTGGGTTTTTAGCTAGAAATATAGCACTCTGACTATCACACCCAACAATTACATCTCCTTGTGTAAGGCCAAGCTCTCTACACAATCTTCGCAACCAAATAACTTCCTTGACAGCATGTGCCAAGGCCATGTACTCAGCCTTAGTAGTTGATAATGTAACAGTGCTCTGCCTCTTGCTCAACCAACTAACAGCTCCACCAAATGAAGAAACAACATATCTACTAGTAGACCTTCTACTATCAATGTCACCTCCCCAATCAACATCCACAAAGCATTTTAGCTCTAATGGTGGTTGTTCCCTTGAGTCTTTCACACCTTCATAGCATAACCCAAGGTTAGATGTACCACGAAGATAACGGAATACACGCTTCACTGCCATCCAATGCTCTTTTCCTGGCTTGGATATAAACCTACTCAATACTCCCACTACTTGGGCAATATCCGAACGAGTACAATACATCAAACTCCCAACTGCCTATTAGCATAAGGAACAAATGCCATCACTTCTATTTCTTCTTCAATCTTGGGACACTGATCAATGGATAACTTCAAACCTTTAGACATAGGAGTCTGCACCAGTTTACAATCAGTCATATTGAATTTATTCAAAACATTTTCTATGTACTTCCTCTTACTCAACCATAACCTTCCTCTATGACTCCCCCTTTTGATCTGCATGCCTAAGATCATACTTACGGGACCTAAATCTTTCATTTCAAATTGCTTTGCCAGTAGACCTTTTACAACACTGATCATCTTCAAACTGTTACCAACAAGTAGCATGTCATCAACATACAAGGTTAGAATAACAAAGCTATCTTCTACCCTTTTCACATAAACACAATGATCAGCATCACAACGGTCAAACACAAGTTTCAACACATAAGTTTCAAACTTCTGATTCCACATCCTGGGGGATTGCTTCAGACCATATAGAGACTTGTTAAGTTTGCACACAGTCCTTTTTACCTCTTACTATGAACCCCTTTGGCTGCTTCATGTAAATAACCTCCTCCAAATCACCATGAAGGAATGACCTCTTCACATTCAACTACTCCACCTCTAAGTCATACGCAACTACCACAGATAAAACAAGTCATATGGAATTTAACTTTGCAACAGGTGAAAATACCTCACCATAATCAACCCATTCTATCTGTGAATATCCTTTTGCAATCAAGCGAGCTTTGTAACGTTCTATCTCTCCATTAACACCAGTTTTCTTCTTGAACAACCACTTACAACCAATTGCCTTTCGATCTGCAGGTCAAATTCCAAGTTTGAGTTTTTATCAAAGAGTTCATCTATTCGTTCATGGCTTCCTCCCACTGTTTGGAAGCATCTGAATGCCTAGCTTGCTTTACAGTGCTCGGGTCATTATCTGTGATACTCAAAGCATAACTATTGTCAGTGACACAAAAAATTATAATTTTCAGGTGTATACTTGTCAGGTCGTTTTCTCTCCCTTGTGGATCTCCTCAACCTTTGTACTTCAACTTCAGTCTCGGTATCAGAAATTGTATCTTCCACCCCATCATATTCAACAACTTCAGAATCTGAATTTTCCTTTCCAACCTGTGAACTATGAACATCAAACTCTACTGTCTATGGCTTAAGAAGCTTCTGGAAAAATCTGATTCTGTTTTTCTTCCCTGAACACAACATCACTATTGTAAGTTACACTTTTAGTTTCTCGGTTCCACAACTTGTACCCTTTGACGCCATCCTTGTACCCAATAAAATAGCACTTTTGAGACTTATTGTCAAGCTTGCTTCTTTTCTCCTTGGGTACATGTACATATGTTTCACAACCAAATACTCTAACATGAGAGATGTTTGGCCTTCTTTTAAATAGTGCTTCAAAAGGAGTTTTATCCTTCAAAACTGATGTAGGAGACCTGTTCTTCAAATAACAAGCAGTAACAACTGCTTCTACCCAAAACTCAGCTACCAAGCCTGTACCACTTAGCATGCTTCGTGTCTTTTCAATGGGAGACCGATTCAACCTCTCTGCCACCCCATTCTATTGAGGTGAATAGGGTGTTGTCTTTTGCCTTGCAATACCACTAGCCACACAAAGCTTATCAAATTTTGCAGAACAAAACCCTTCACCATTGTTAGTTCTCAGCACCTTGATTTTTTTGTCAAATTGATTTTCTACCAATGCTTTGAACTCGCGGAATTTTTCGAACACCTCATTCTTGCTATGTAAGAAATATAACCACAAATATCTAGAATAATCATCAGTAAAAGAAACATAATACCTAGATTTTCCTTGTGATGCTACAGATGCAGGTCAAAACACGTTGTTGTGTATCAAGTCAAGAATCTCTTCAACTTTTCCTCCAATGGACTCAAAAGACACCCGATTTTGCTTGCCATGTAAACAGTGCTCACAAAACCCGAAGCCCATAGAACAACTCGAAATCCCTTCTACCAACTTCTTTGATGTTAAAGTCTCCAAATCTTTCCCACCAATGTGACCCAGCCTTTTGTGTCATAGTAATGTAGTGTCTTCCTTCGCGTGCTCAGATATACAGCCATCACCACGGAACTCTGTGTGACCCAGCATTCCATAGTTTGCCATGACGCTCTCCTCTGGCAATTACCATAGCCCCACGAGTCAGTTTGCATGAGTATTTATCACTACTAAAATTTATACCTGCACCTGCCATACTTCCAACAAAGATAAGATTTCTTGTTAGACTCGGAATGTCCATTACATCCGATAGATTCTTGATTGTTCCATCTTTCATCTTCAGCCTTACCTTCCCACGTCCCACAATTTCCAGGGTCGTCTCATCTCTCATTCTCACTGTACCACCAGAACATGTTTGATAAGTGTAGAACCACTCCCTGTGAGATGTCATATGGAACGATGCTCCAGTATCAATTATCCACTCGTTGTAGTCACTATGAGGATTTGACACTACATACAGATCTCCCACACTATCATCATCATCCTTCTTAGTACCAAAAAATGATGACTCATCCCATTTCTTAGGGCCCACACTTTTATTTATGCAATTCTTTCTTATGTGCCCAACCTGCTTGCACTTGCAACACCTTGCTTTGGATTTATCATGAGACTTTGACCTTCCCCGAGATTTTCCTTTGAAACCTGATTTTGATTTATCAGTATTCCTTCTTCTAGCAAATAGAGCCTCATTAGTAGTACCCTCAAAACCTACCTTTCTCATCTCTTCAGATAACAGGGCAGCAACAACAGTCTCAGGACAATGTGTTAACACCAGTACCAATAGAGATAATGATATGCTCCCAAGAGATTGACAGTGAACACAACAAGGTGCACACTTTATCTTCATCATCCATGTTGACATCTATAGATGTGAGTTATGCGTAGACAGTGTTAAATTCATTTAAATGTGTAGAAAAAAAATCACCTTCAGACATCCGTAGATTGTAAACCTCCTTCGCAGGAACAACCTATTCACGAGTGACTTGCTCTGATAGAGACTGCCCTGCTTTGTCCAGAGATCCTTCGCGGTCTTATTGGAGGTCACGTTCATCAGAACGTTGCCAGCAAGGCACAACCAAATCAGGCTTTGCTCCTTTCAATCGTTTTTGATCCAAGTCTGCATCTCATTTGATCTTTCAGACTCTGGTGGCGCATCTTCGATCATGTACCACAGGTCCCTGTCAACAAGTAAGGCCTCCATCTTCAGTTTCCATAACTCGAAACCCTTTCCTCTAAACTTTTCAACCTCGATTCGTGATTAGCCAGTCAACATCCCTTACAAATTGATTTCGCAAGTTTCTTAATGTCAAGAAATACCCTAAAATAGCGAAACCCCAATCGCAAAACCTTAGCTTTGATACCAATTGTTGACTACCGAGTAATCACACAATAATCGAGAGAGCAGAATGAGAGAAAAAGGAAGAAGAAAATAACACATAGTGTTTACATTAGTTCACCCAATGTGAGCTACGTTCAACTATTATCTATATTTTCCTCACACACTCGTTATAATGCACTCAGATTACAAGGAAATATATAGGCTTAAAAACCCTAAGCACCCTAACTATTCATGAGACTAAGCCCAAACTACAAATAGTAAAATCCCCTACCCCCCCCCCCCACAACCGGGGCGGCTCCCTCGGGCTCTCGCCCGCTCCTCGAGGAGCGACACCCCGTGCTTATCTTCTGAAGGCACAATATGAGTCATACCCAACATATATCCTCCCACGATATTCAATATGAAATTTCACATGAATAAAAAGAAGTGCAATACAAGTGAACTTTGGATAATAAACTAAAGTGATTGCTACAACTTGTAATTCCATTTTATTAATAACATCGTTAAACTATATGTAGCATAGTAAATGAAAATCCATAATATGAAAGTTCTAAGATTTACATTACATGAATATAATGATAAGTGGATTGTCTATGTAGTATAATATAATTAGTTAACCGCAAATGCATGTATTTAATTCCACTAACCTGTTGAACGCCACTTTCATGGAGAATGGCATTATCACCTACAACAGCTTTGTGTGGTTGTAAATACATACCAGAGAAGTCTTCGACCTATTGTTAAAGATTTAATTAAAATAATTGAATTAAACAAAAGGTAACTTAAAGGGGGGAAAGTTTCCCAAAATTGATAGAATAGTTTGAAAATATAAAACCATCTTGCTTGTCTTCAATAAGTGCATTGTATTAATTCCATTATACAAACCACCTAAGACATTATCTCCCCTGCATTTTAGGGCTATCACAACCTTGAATAATAAAAAAAGATAAAAAAAAAGTTATAATACATTAATTAAGGTAAATGAATAAATTAAGTGGCTTGAGATAGTTAATAAAAAGAAATAGAAGAGTAATATAATGATTTCAACGATAGGCATATATATGGTAAAAAAATATATAATCATTTCATTAACAGGTCCAATATGAATTAGGAATTTGAACCCCCTGATTGAGAGTTGTAATTCTGTCACCAAGTTACTATAAGGATATTTTACATTAATATTTCAATAGAACATTGCTCCATTAACATTCATTAAATTCTTTACGCAATATATAGATGATTGACACCAACCTCTTCTAATGAGGCATTACCGGCCCTTTCACCAATCCCATTAATTGTTACTTCTTGTTACGGATAAAGCCCAATTATCTTTTGTTTAAATCCTCAACAGCCCAATATCCTATTCATTAGAAGATAAAAGATATAACAAATATTGTAACAGAAAGATAAAACAGATATTCAAATATCTCAGCCAAAGATAATGGGCCTCAACCACCATTCTACCAGGATCCAGGTATTATCTTATAAATACAGCATCAATCATGGTGAAAGGTACACAGACAATTCTGACTCTCTCTTTTCCTTTTACACTGCACACACAGCACGCCACTCGTGTTTTTCCCATAGTGATCATCTTCCTGGGGGTGCTTCATCTCTATAGGCATCTTCAGAGAGAGAGAGAGAGAGCTTGATCCCATAGCAAAATCCCAGCACACCCTGTTGGGTACATTCTGTTTCTCACAAGCAAAATAGTGGCGCCGTCTGTGGGAACGATAAACTTCGAATCCCACCAACTCACAATGGTCAACACTAGAAGTCACCAGATCGCTGGGCATGACGAACCACCTAGAAATACAAATCAGGAGAATGTGGTAGCAGAAGATGCGGTTTCTAACACTGCTTCATCTCCAGCTGGACCAATAGTGCAACCTCCTGTTAATCCACCATCAGCGGCCGAGGTTGAGCCAGATCACACTCAACGTCTCATTCAGAATGCCTTGAACTCACTCTTATCTCAAATAGAGAATTTGGAGAAACGTTACGAGCTCCAACGACAGGAGGATGTCCAGAATTTGCTAATACAGCTGGACAAACGCAGTGCTAAACGCAGATAGGACGAAGATCACCGTTTCCAACGTATGAAACACCGGATTCGCAATGTAGAAAATCTGGCAACAACACACACCGAGCAACCGCATGCGACACCGAGAAGACATAGACCAGGTACCTCGGCACCCACTGCTGAGACCGGCAACAGGGGCCCGATCAGTTAATCTGAGCAAGCCAGAATATCCCATTCTCAGTCGCGTAATGAGGGGCCTCGGCTCACTCCCTTAATCATAATCCCAGAACATTCTACTGATAACATACCAGTAGGAGAAATCATACGTCGGCCTGGACGAGAAGATGAGACATATCGGAGGAAGTATCGCCGAGGTCAACAAAATAATAGCTCGTTCATCGATGAGATAGTGGATGCTCAATTCTTGTAGGACTTCGATGGCTCTTTCTTATCCAAATATGATGGGAGCCAGGATCCTCAGGTGCATATTGACGAGTTCGACATGCAAATGTGCGTTCGAGGTATTGACGAGCCTATAATTTCATGAATTTTCGTGACTACTTTGATTGGAGCCACCCAAACCTGGTTTCACACTCTGCCGCCACGTTCCATTCAAAATTTCGAAGATTTTGGACAGAAGTTCTTGCTGAATTTTGCGACGAGCAAGAAACAGCCTAAGTCCGAGTTTGCTTTAGGAAAAATACGCCAACAGCCCGGAGAAACTTTGCAAAGTTATTTGGATCGATTCAAGGAAGCCGCCCTGCAAGTTCAAGGCTTAGAAGAAAAGGTTCACGTGCATCTTATCTCAGCCGGACTCAATGGTTCCTCCCGCCTTGCCAAATTGATATATAAAGATCCTGTGAAATCTTTAAATGAATTCAGGATCCGGTCCAAGAAATATTTGGAGTTGGAGCAAATGGAAATCGCCAATTCGGCTCCAAGGGAAAATAGAAAACCCTTATCACCAAAGAACCGACGACAAGAGAATGCACATACCAGTCGACATCCTACAAAAAGCCGACATCCGACAAATGTCCTCGCAGGCCGACATCCACGAAATACCCCTGACCCCGGCTTCAGGTATAGGAGGTATGGATCGAAATTTGACAAGTACGCTCCATTGACTATTCCCTGAGGTCAGATTTGGAAAGAAGTTGCTTTTACGGACATGAGGAAGGTAGATCGTCCTCCTCTGATATTAAGAAAGGAAGGATTAGACTATTCCCGATATTGCGATTTTCACAACGGACCGGGTCATACGACTGACCAATGTTGGGAGCTCCGTGATGTGATAGAGAAATTTGTTCGTGAAGGCAAACTGCGACAATACGTTATCCAAACCCAAGGGCACCAAGGCAAAAGAAAAAACCAAGAGAATAAAGACCGAGACGAGAAGAAAACCAAAAAGGACGAATTCCCAGAACCCGAATTCGAATGTAACGTAATTTCGGGGGGCATGGGAGGTGGAGGCAACACTGCTAATTAGCGAAAGAAATACCTCAAAGAAGTCATGTCGGTGAGAGATCAACCGAGATTCAAGGAAAGCAGTAAGAAGAAAACCGCGCCCCCGCTAATTTATTTCACCGAAGAAGACATGAAAGGTGTGATGCCCGGTCACGAGGACGGTCTTGTCATAACAGGGACCGTGGCTAACTTCCGAGTCAAAAGAATATTCGTTGATAACGGTAGCTTGGCTGACATCATCAACCTGAGTGCATTCAAGAAGATGAACTTGAAAGAAGACGACTTGAAACCATGCCAAACTATGTTGATAGGCTTTAATGGTGGAGGCACTGGCCTGAAAGGCGTAATTGATCTTCAACTTACGTTAGGAACAAAGGAAGGTTTTAAGACAGATCGAGTCACCTTTACTGTTGCCGAGTTCACCTCACCATATAATATCATATTGGGCATGCCAACGCTTCATAAATGGGACATATTGATGTCAACCAAGCATCAGAAGATGAAGATGATCGGACACCTCGGCCGAGTCACTACAATCTGCGGTGATCAGAAGGAATCCAGACAGTGCTATTTTAATACAATCCGGGAAACTGAAGGCGGCCCATCCTCCCCACCTCGGATAAGGCAATGAGATCTGGCAGAACAACAAATCGAGAGACAATCATCCGAAAGCCGGTCAATCTTGTGGAGCTAGATATGCGAGACATCGAAGAGTGGAGGCCAGAATCAGTAGACGACCTTGAAGACATTCAGATCGAAGGCTCCCCAGAACAGACCACGAAGATAGGCAAACAGATTGATTCAAAAACCAAAGGCAAGCTAATCCAGTGCCTGAGGGAGAATTAAGATGTGTTTGCTTGGAAAGCTTCTGAGATTCCCGGGATCAAACCTACATTCTGTTGTCATAAGTTAGCCATGTATCCTGATTCTAAGCCAGTGGCACAGAAGAATAGGAAGCTCGGCCCTGACAGAAGACAAGCGTTGGAGAAGCATATCAAAGACTTGTTGGAGGCCGGGTTCATAAAGGAGATACAGTACACCACTTGGCTTTCCAATGTGGTGATGGTGAAGAAGTCCAATGGAAAGTGGCGAGTTTGTGTTAATTACACAGATTTGAACAAGGTTTGTCCAAAGGACTCGTACCCGATGCCGAGTATCGATCAGCTAGTGGATAATTTCGCCGGATTCCAATCGTTATCTTTCATGGACGCTTATTCCGGATACAATCAGATACCCATGTACCCGGATGATCGGGAGAAAATGGCATTCCGGGGCGTAGAAGCAAATTAATGTTATGATGTAATGCCATTCGGATTGAAAAATGTCGGGGCCACTTACCAACGGATGATGAATAAGGTTTTCGCCGATCAACTCGGACGCAATATTGAAATATACATTGATGACATGATCGCCAAGACAGATATAAGCGGAGACAATATCCGAGATCTAGAAGAAACGTTCTGCAAACTAAGGCAACACAATATTCGTTTGAATCCTTTGAAATGCACCTTCGGGGTAAAAGCCGGGAAATTCTTGGGTTTCATGTTGACCCACCGAGGAATAGAGGCGAACCCGGACAAATGCAAGGCTGTCCTCGACATGCAATTTCCCGCTAACAAATGCGAAGTCCAACAGTTGACGGGAAGAATGGCTGCCTTAACACGATTCCTCCCAAAATCCGCAGAAAAGGCCCTTCCCTTCTTCAAGTTATTAAAAAAGGAGGCCAACGTAGGATGGAACCAGGCGTGTGAGGAGGCTTTTCATGAGATCAAAAGGTGTTTGGCTTCACCCCCAGTACTCTCAAAGCCAGAGCCCGGAGAAATACTTGTCTTGTATCTTGCGGTTGGAGAGGAAGCCATAAGCGCTGTTTTAGTCAGAGAAGTGGACAAGTCTCAGTTGCCGATATATTTTGTGAGCCGAGCTCTCAAGAACTCAGAGTTGCGATACCAAAAGCTCGAGAAGGTGGCCTTCGCTCTGCTCACAACGGCTAAAAGGCTTTGCCCATATTTCCAAAGCCATACCATCGTCGTGAGAACAAATCAACTGATCCTGCAGGTGTTACACAAGCCGGATTTAGCAGGAAGAATGATGAATTGGGCCATCCAATTATCTGAGTTTGATATCAAGTATGAAACCCATCACGCCATCAAGTCTCAAGCTCTGGCCGATTTCATGGTTGAATTGACCCCGACATCCGCCACCCAGCCGGAAAACAGTGTGTGGAAAGTATATGTTAATGGATCATCTAATTCCAAGGGAAGCGGAGCCGAGATTATTGTTGAGAATCCCGAGGGGGTGTCACTTGAACAATCACTGCAGCTTAATTTTTCGACGTCTAATAATCAAGCGGAATATGAAGCACTGGTTGCCGGGCTAAAACAGGTCAGAGAGCAGGGAGCATTGAGAGTCAATGTCTTTACTGATTCATAACTTGTCTCGGCACAAATTGAGGGGAGATATCAAACCAAGGGTCCTTTATTAGCAAAATATCTTGCTAAGGTGAAGGAAATGATGGCCGATTTTGATGAAGTTATCGTCGCCCATATCCCGAGGGAAGAAAATACCCGAGCCGATATATTATCAAAATTGGCAAGCACCAAAGGAACGGGTTATCACCGAACAATTATTCAGCAGGAACTTGCCCAACCTGCATGCATTATGATAATTTTGACAGCTGAGGATTGGAGAAGGCCTATCATCAATTATCTAGAACAAGGGATAATTCCAGATGAAGGAATAAAAGCCATGAAGTTAATTCGAGATGCGGACATGTACACTATAGTTGATGGCAAATTATACCGCCAAGGCCTCCACACTCCAATGCTGTTATGCTTAAACTCGGACCAAGTCGAGTACATACTGGCAGAGATACATGAAGGCATCAATGGTCAGCATATGGGAGCGAGAGCTCTAGCAATGAAAGCCCTTCGGGCCGGATACTTCTGGCCAACAATGAGAGTAGATGCAGCAGAACATGTACGAAAGTGTGATAGCTGCCAAAAACATGCAAAGATAATATGGATTCCACCATCCGAGTTAACGACAATCACGGCACCATGGCCTTTCTACAAATGGGGAATGGATCTTTTAGGACCATTCAAACCAATAGAAGGTCAAATGAAATGGCTAGTTGTGGCCGTTGACTATTTCACAAAATGGATTGAAGCCGAGCCTTTAGCTACCATCACCTTGGCCCGAGTTCGAAAATTCTTCGAGCGTAGTATAATAGCGAGATTCGGGATTCCAGCGGAAGTTGTTACAGATAATGGGACACAGTTCACAGACAAAAACTTCCAAGACATGATGACCGAGCTGCACATCAAACACCACTTCTCATCAGTGGAACATCCGCAGTCCAATGGACAAGCCGAAGCGGTAAACAAAACCATTCTGGACGGGTTGAAAAAACGAATGCATGAAGCCGGCCCAAACTGGGTCAAACAGTTATATTATGTCTTATGGGCACACAGGACCACGACTCAGACATCCACACAGGAGACCCCATTCAGAATGACGTACGGCTGCCAGGCTATGATACCAGTAGAAGTTGGGCAACCATCATGGAGAAGGCAACACATGTCTAATGCCGAAGAAGATAATAATGTGGCATTATCCCCCAAGTTAGATTTAATAGGAGAAGTCCGTGCTGCGGCGCACCACCGAGATTTATACATGAAACAGATGGTGGCCCGAAAATTCAATAAAAAGGTCAAACCGAGGTCTTTTGAAAAGGATGATCTCGTATTACGGCGAGCCGATATTGGAAACAAGAATGCCCGAGATGGGAATATAGCACCCAATTGGGAAGGACCATACCGAGTTACCCAAAATTTGGGACAAGGTGCATACATTCTAGAGACTCTTGAAGGCAAACATGTCAAGCGCACGTGGAATGCCGACAAGTTAAAGATATACTATAGCTAAAGCCGGAGCCGTGATAAAATCCATGTGTTTCCCTTTAGTTGGCTTCGAGCCCGTCATTGGGATCATGGATTAATGTTTTTACCGTGTTTCCCCTTAATTGACTTCGTCTTTCATGGGGATCCCGGAATAATACTTTCACGTGTTTCTCTTTAATCAATTCATAAGTCGGGATCCAAGCGAATCTTTCATAGAGATCGTGACTTATGTATTCATGTGTTTCTCATTGATTATGTAAGCCGAGGAATTTAAACCCGGTATAAATCTTTTGAGATCATGGATTTGTATAATCTTCGAAGAATAATAAAATCCTTATTATAAGGAAATTATATATATATTGTGCACAAGTTATGTGGGCCTAGTCGTTGTTATGTATTAGTTCGGCCTTGATCAAGCCAGCGTAATTACTTACTCATGGATGAATCATCGGTTATGTATCGAAAGAATTACATCCGTAGACTAATGTTACGAAATACATTTAACAGTTGATAAGACAGGAACTTGGTTCTGAAAACAATATTCGAACTAATGATTCGATTGAATAGAAATACTTGGCCGTTGGAGCCAAAGTTATATTCGAGCAAGCAAATCGGCAACGATAAAGCAAAATGAATATGATGAAAGCAAGATGCATTAAATAAATTGTTCAAAGTATTGAATCTAAAGAAGAAAGCAATATTGTTCAAAGCAATAAAATATTACAAGTTAAACCGGCATTCTAGCCCTTCATATTTCAACTTGCTCGTCCATTGCTGCCTCAGGATCTTCAGCCAGGGATGCAACCTCGGGAGCAACGTACGGGATGAATTTGCCATCTTTAATGTAAGCTCGGCAATCAATCCCCTCCAGATTCAAAGCTACTCCCATGTTCAAAAATTGAATTTGCTCTACAGCATTGGAAAAAGCATCCTCGGCAACCGTCCCTAATGTTTCTTGAAACTTGGCAGCTTCCTGCTTGGCGAGAATTGCCTCTTGTTGAGATTTCTCGTAGAGAACCCTCAAATCAGCAAGGTCTCGGTCCAAGGAAGAAGCTTCCGCCTAAGCTTTGCTAGCTTCAACCGTGGCAGCTTCAGAGGAGGCTTTGAAGAAATCGGCGTTCCTATTTGCCACCTGAAGCTCAACTCGAAGAGAAGAGACCCCCTCATTCATAACCGCCAAATCTCGGTGAGAAGTGGCGAGCTCCTCCTTTAGCTTTTGATTCTCTTCAGATAACCTCTTGTTCTCTTCAGACAGCCGTTGGTTGTCATCCTTGAGCTTGAGGCCATCATTTTTAATCTTGATATACCAAGCTTTCAGAGACACTAAGCTCGGTACCAAAGTAGCGCACCGAAAAGCTTGAAGGTGGAGTTGGTTGAGCTCTTGAAGATCGTCATCCGAGAAAGGGGTCGAATCAGAAAATCGCTTGGGAGCCTTAGTGTATGGGAAAAGATCTTCAACCCTTTTTTCCCAAAGGCATCCCAGCGTTAATGAACAATCCTCGGGGGCGGCAACAAAGGCGACAGGAGCAGCAACATCGGTAGGAGAATCCTCTGCTACGTCCTCAACCACAATAGGAGTTGGGGTAACCGGGATTTCTTGGTTACCTTGCCCGGCCAAAGATGAAACCTCGGGATCGGCCGCAGAAGTATCTTTGGCCGATCCCAATGAGATTATCTGCTGGGGGCCAACGGAGGCCGGTGTCTCAATGCGGCGCCTCTTGGTTTTCCCCAAAATTTTGGCAATGTAACTGTGGTGGGGGTCAGTTGCCATCCCGTCGGCCGCCTTCTTAACTGCCTTTCTTGGAGGACGAGGTTTGAGGTTGGCGGCAGGATCTTCTTCCATCTCGGTGGCTGAAAAGCAAATAAATAAGATTAATGAAAGGTAAAGCATGAAGATTTTGAGTATAAAGCTTTTATATGTAACCTTGAGCTTCCCGATACATTTGAATTTGAATAAGAGCTGACGCCTCAGTGTCGGAAAGGTTAGATTCTTCAACTCGATAAAATGAAGGGGGGTTGGAGTGATGAGCTTGGGTCCAGTAGAGCGGAAATCTCCACTTAACACCAGGTGCTTCTGGACCCCGGAGAAAGAATGGTTGCTTGTCGGATTCGGCTGCAACTTTGAAGAAATTGTTTTTAAAATTTTTGAAAGAATCAGTAAAGATAGGGAAAAGATGACGACCGAGTCGACTTCGAAGTGAAGTCCACCCTTTTCGAGTCAAAGTTTCTCGGCCAGTGCGGCCGGAATGAACGGTAAAGAAATAAAGAAAAAGAGAGACAATGCAAGGGATATGCAATTCTGCACACAAATCCTCGAAGGATTTCACAAAGGCCCAACTGTTGGGATGTAATTGGGAAGGGGCCAAGTGAAGATAATCTAGTAATTGCATTTCAAAATCCGATAAAGAAAATCAAATACCGAGACGTGTAACCACGTCCTTGCAGAAGAAAAAATAGTTAGGCTCTTTTTCCCCAGCACATGAGCAAATTGGCTCGTCTGGGGCAGGAGGTCGGATTGAAAACCCGTCCTGGTTGCCTATGGGGAGTCCCGCTATGCTCCTCGGGGTTAAAATAGACGAAGTACGAAGTACTTCATATGTGACCCATGGAAATTTGGAAATTAAAAAAGAAGAGGGGATGTCGGACTGAGATCCTGTCGATTGGGATTTGTCTACCATTTCCACTGAAGGGGTATCCATAATGACCTACGACAAAATAAAAAAGAAAAGATTAGTAAAAATACCTGGAAGTGAGGTTGGAAGACGAAGAGGTGAAGAAATAGCCAGTGCCGAACTGGTGCAAGAAGAAGTCGGCCTTGTGGCCTCGACATTCGGCAATATTGTCTTAAGGATCCTAGTTGCAGGAATGGCCCTTCGGACCGGGTTGTGGCGACATGATTCAAGAATCTCGCCGGTTCTCTCATACTGCTCGATATGGGCATAGTAATGAAATTGGTCCATGCACTTTGAACATGGTTCAAAATGGATTTCATGAGCAGGTTCCAGGGGTTCTGGGTCAACATGGTAAGAGGAATTTGTGCTTATTGCAGGAAAGGGACTCAGGGTTTTAGACACATTTTCAGAAGATATTATACCCCTAGAAGATTGACACCCATTCGAAGAATGTTTAGTTCCAGATTTAACAGAGAAAGTTTGAATAAGAGCCATATCAGTTATACCACTATCTGTTCCTATACGAATGCCTTTGCGAGTAGGGGGGATTAGGATGGGACCTCTTTGAAACCCCAGAACCCCCGGAAGATCTTAGTAAATCCTTATTCTTTTCTTCATTAGGGAGAGGAAGACCCCAAAGCCAAAATGCGGATTTGGGGGGAACGTTCTTTCGAACGAATGCTTCCTCCTTAGGAGTAAGCTTCATTGTAAGAACAAAGAAGGGAGAAGAGAAGGAGAAATACCCTAGAACAAAATACCTAAACTAAGAAAACAACTAAGAAGGCAGATACTCAAACAAGGATCGAAGAAACGCAAAGAAAAGAATGAAAGTTGAATAAAAAGGAATACAATGTAATCGAAAGGGGAAATGCAGTAAATACATGGAAAACTTCAAGGAATTTGGCTTCAGAGAATGCTGAGACAAAGAGAAGTTGACAGAGGGAGGAGGTCACAAAAGTGTAAAGGATGCTAAAATGAGAGCAAAGGAAGGCAAATGAAGGGAATGAAGAAGTTGAAGTATTGATAACCACCAAAAACCACTCACGAAATGTTTCAAAAACGTAACCTCCAAGATATGATCAGACACTAAGGGTATAAATGACATTTTCCGAGTTACACAAGGGGCAAATCAAGAAGGAAATTGCAAGCTCATGATGGAGGCATAGGGAATAGAAACGACGCATTAAATGCTGGGAGCAGGAAGCGTCGCTAAGAAAAGAGATGAAAAGACAACCTTTCGTCTTTTCAAACAGGAACCTCAGAACAAACTAGAAGATTTGAAGCCGAGATCTCTGATTACGACTATAAGATTCTCATCGTAATAAGATGTATCTCAGTCTCCTAATGGAGTTCGGATTGGTAGCAGGTGCAGAATTTGTACAAGACAGAGAATGCTTCCCTACACTAAAACGACAAGAAGTAGCTCGGCTATAGTTGAGAAATCATTCCATATTAACGACTGAAGAAAGGATACATACCTCGGTATTGATCAAGCAAGAGTAAGACATCTCGGCATGGAGTATAATACAACTTGGGCTCATCCATTAATGCATCCCGGCCATCCAGAATGCTAGATATCCGGGCTGAGGGGCATTTGTTACGGATAAAGCCCAATTATCTTTTGTTTAAATCCTCAACAGCCCAATATCCTATTCATTAGAAGATAAAAGATATAACAAATATTGCAACAGAAAGATAGAACGGATATTCAAATATCTCGGCCAAAGATAATGGGCCTCAACCACCATTCTACCAGGATCCAGGTATTATCTTATAAATACAACATCAGTCATGGTGAAAGGTACACAGACAATTCTGACTCTCTCTTTTCCTTTTACACTGCACACACAGTACGCCACTCGTGTTTTTCCCGCAGTGATCATCTTCCTGGGGGTGCTTCATCTCTATAGGCATCTTCACAGAGAGAGAGCCTGATCCCATAGCAAATTCCCATCACATCCTGTTGGGTACATTCTGTTTCTCACAAGCAGAACACTTCTAATTGCATTGCACCACCTTGAGCAGCCTGAAAATCAATTAAGGCTAAATAAAATTATCAATATCGTGTTATTGACTACATTATGTGGAAGAGTTACGTGTATACCTCTATTGTGTTTCAGTAGCATGTCCAAGATCATTATGACAGTGGATAAAAATAATAACATATTGCAGCTCCGGGGGCTTGCTCGCCGTAGCGAAGCGTGGTGTCCAGGATGCGGACATATTGCGGGTTGGGTCGGGGATGCGGTTTGGAATGTACTCGGGGCGAGAGCGAGAATAATGAGTGCCGTTGGTAGATGTTTTGGCTGCCATGGATCAATGCAAGATTGAAGATTCAGAAGAAAGAATGATTTTTTTCTAAGGGAAGAGACTTGTTCTTTGCACACCAAAGAGCACACAATGAGAACAAACATATGCATCAAATTAGATCCGGAATAATATTGTCACCAAGGCAAAGACGTAAGTGCGGTGGTCCCGCATTAAACATCATGGGAAAATGAGCATTGATGCAAACCACAAATACACAATCATATAAGTGGGAGTACTAGGTGTGTTGTTCCAAATATGGGATATGATTTGTGTTTTTATCTAAGATTAGTTTTATAAATTTGTAGATATATCTTTTGGATTTCATTGGGAGACAAAAGTGTTAATAAGGGTTGTTGAAAAAAAATTATATAATATTATTAAGTATATATGTGTGTGTTTTCTCCTATTTTTATGGTATATTTTGGTTATGTTTAGTAAAATTCTAAAAGTTTTGTTTTTGCAAATTTTAAAAAAAAATTGTCTATTTTTATTTCTCTAAAAGTTTATAAGTTTGACTTTAGTCCTTTTTTCAAAAATAAATAGTCAATTTTTCGTTCCTTTAACTTTTGAATACACAATTTTCGGTCCAAATAGTTTAAATAACATTTTATAAAAAGATAAAAAAAATGATTTAAATATCGATCGCTTGAAAGACTGAAACCGGTGGAGTTCAAATTAAAGGATAAGAAACATAAAAAAAAATTACAAGAACTGAAATTCAACTTTTCAGATCTCAGAAAAATAAAAATACATTTGAAAAAATATTATGAATATGATCCGTTAAATAAAATATGCTATATTCAATTATTAAAGTGGTCCATTGTGAAACCTCCCCTTTGTTTCTTTGCTTCGCGTGTACACATCATGCTGATATGCTGTTTGCTGCACTGTAATACAAATTTAAGTGGGCCCAACCCAAGGGCCAAGGCATCATGATTTAGGTTACCAAACTAGGTTAATAATGTGTACCAGCATTTGTAAAAGAAAAAAGAAAAAAGAAAAAAGAAAAAAATTAATATATTTTGACACCCAAATATTAGTAGATATTTGGTAAGAAAGTTAAAAAATATATATAAATATAATAAATAATTTGAAGTGATAAAAATAGAGAAATAAAAAAATGAAAATTGTTAGTAAGATATTCAAAATATTAGAATGTAAAAATATCATCTTTTAAGAAAAAAATATGAACCACAATCTTCTAAAGTAAAATATTTTTAGTTTGTATCTTGTGAAAAAATAATATTTGAAGAGAGAGTAAATCTTTGATACAAATTCTCGTAGGATTACCTCTACAAACAAAAATCTTTGAATATACATAATTAAAATAATTGATGAGAGTATTCTGAAATCATATTAACCAAAAATAAAAATTAGACCGGCAATACATATACTTCCTGTGAAAAATAAGCCACACCTTACCATATATCTTTTAAATAAAATTTAGGAGTAATATACATAGAAAGAAAACTGAGAGTATTCTGAAATCATATTAAAAATCCGAACCATTCGTATCAAACTAATGACAAAAATTACACCCACATTACATTTACTTTCACTGAAAAGTCAAACACACCTTACCATATATTTTTAGGTTTAAATAAATTTTTCGGAAAAAAATACAAATTAATTAATTAATTTGAAATTTGGGACATTTTTGAAACAATTTGGAAAAATGGGACACTCAAACACACCTAGATTGGGCGTGTTTAAACACGCCTAGATTGGGCGTGTTTGAACACGCCTAGTTTGGGCGTGTTTGAACACGCCTAGTTTGGGCGTGTTTGAGTGCTATATAAGGCCAAAAAAGTTACTTTTTCACCATTGTTACTACTTCATCTTCTCTCTAAAAATTGCTTAACCTTCTCTCTAGAGTTTGTGAGTGGATTATTTCTGCAGCGAAGCTCTGCCAACAAGTAAGTGAATTAATTTTATTTGTCAATTATTTAATATGTTATGTTGTTTAATTAGAAATTTGTTAGAGACATGAATTTGTTAGCGACATAGATGTTAGGTTCATAGAAAATTGTTAGTGTGTATGTTGGTTTAATGTGTAGTGTTTATGGTTTAGTGTTGGGTTAAAGATTTATGGTTTAGGTTTAGGGATTACGGTTTAGGGTTTAGGGTGTGTGTTGTAGGGTGTTAGTGTTTAGTGGTTTAGGGTTTAGGGTTTAGGGGGTTTAGGTTAATGGTTTAGTGTTTAGTGTGTGTGGATTAAGGGTTAGGGTTGATAGGGTTTAGGTTAATGGTTTAGTGTTTAGGGTGTGTGGATTTATGGTTTAGGGTTTAGGGGGTTTAGGTTAATGGTTGAGTGTTTAGGGTGTGTGGATTAGGGTTTAGGGTTGATGGGGTTTAGGTTAATGGTTTAGTGTTTAGGGTGTGTGGATTATGGTTTAGGGCTAATAGGTTAGGGTTTAGGGAGTTTAGGTTAATGTTTTTATGTTTGAGTGTTGAGGGGTTTGGGTGTGTGGTTTATGGTTTAGGGTTGGTTGTTTATGGTATTCTGTTTAGGGTTGATGTGCCTGGTTTAGGGTTTAGGGTGTATGGTGTAGGGTTTCGGGTTTAGGGTATTTGTTAAATGGTTCATTGTTTACGGTTTAGGGTGTTTAGGCTTAAGGGGTTGGGGTTCATGGTGTTTAGGGTTTAGGGTTGAAGGGGTTTAGGTTAATGGTTTAGTCCTTAAAGGGTTGGGGTTTATGGGGTGTGTGTGTGTGTGTGTGTGTGTGTTAGGGTTTATGTTTGAGTGTTAAGGGTTTAGGGTGTGTTGTTTATGGTTTAGGGTTGATTGGTGATGGTAACTTGTGGTAGCCTGTTTAAGGTGTAGGGTGTAGGAATATGGTTTAGGGTTTTGGGTTTTTATTTTGTGGTTCATTGTGTAGGGTTTAGGGTGTTTGTTTTAGGGTTCATTGTTTAGGGTTTAGGGTGTTAGGTTTAATTAATTTGATAGGATAATTATTTGTAATGTTTTATGAACCAAGGATAATTGTTTTAATTTAAAATTTCATTTTTTTAAAGATACTCATTAGATGGCTGATTCATCTTCGAGTGATTCTTCGCACTCTGGATCGGATCATGAGGATGAGCCCATGGATCCGGCGACCCATGTTATCCCCACCCCGTATTAGTGAGGTGTTTTGCGTAGGCGTACTCAGCGCACCCACGTTATCCGACGACCTATGTTACCCATGTTATTCGACGACCCATGGCTGCTGAGCAACAGATCAGGGGGGAGCATGGTCGCGACGCGTTACGTCCCATTGTTTGCTGGGGACTTCGAGGATATTGGAGGATACAAGCTGGGGCTCTGCGGTCCTTGCACATTTGTTTAGACAAATGTGCGAGTGTACTGATCCACGCAGAAGTGACATTGGTGGGTGTCATATGCTGCTTCAGGTGTGGGCGTGGCTGAGATTCCCACCAATTGCTCCAGCTATTTCGCAACCTACTCACCTGGATTGACATTTCGGTCACCGGTATGTAGCTAGTATATTTTGTTTTTTAACAATTCTTGGAATTCAGTCTTATAGTTTTCTAATGTCAGTTATTTTTAAATAAGGTTTAATGCTTTAGGCCGGTTTCGAGCACACGAGCTGCTCTGGTACAGGATGAGATTGGAATCCCTCAGTCCGGATGAGGTACATTTAGTTATTTTTAAGTGTTCTTAACTGTGCATTTGTGGTCCATGTCCTTACATAACTGTGTGTTCATTTGGTCTGTGCAGGTGGTTTGGCAACCATATGGAGAGTACGACTTTCTTGGTGCATCTGAGTAGCAGCGACTGTTGTGGATGGCAACTACTCCTGTTATATGCTTCCACACAGTTGAGTATTCACAGCCGGATAGATGCATGCGCCAATTTGGGAGGGATCAGCCAATTCCACGTACTCCCAGGAAGCTGAAGGGTGTCCATGACCTTTCCTTGCGAGGTAAACGTGAAGATAACTGGATCCGCAAGCTCAGACCGTTTATTAGACGCTGGGAGGTTAGGCACCAACATATCGACCTTCCCCCTCTGGTTCAGGGCTTCATGTCACCAAACCATGAGTACATGGTTTGGTACAGGGAAAATGACAAGTGGTACATCTCGAAGATGGCTGCCAAGGCTGGTCGTGGAGTAAGTTTTGCTGACATTAACATATTTTCTATTTATGTTTATTATGATAAAGAACATGATTCACACTAATGTTTATATATTTTATTTGACAGTTGGAGGGGCTGGAGATGTTGTACTTTGCGCTTGGTCATGAGCAGTGGCCGGACTACAGCTGCGAGTGGGCGCAGGATGAGGTCGGTCGCATAATGTCTATATTCAGAGAGAGTTGTCTCTTGGAGAAGGCAGGGCCACATGCACCTAAAACCCAGCTTGAGGAGGAGCCACAAGTGTCTATTGGCGTTGCCCGTTGAAGACAGGAGGGACGTGGGCTAGAGCGTTGACGAAAACAGATGCACCATGTTCCTGAGCCCATTACAGCTCCCAGTCCTTGCACTTCGGGTTGGGTTAGGCCTCTATTTATAGCATCGACATACGGCAGCCAGCCCTTCGATTATGACTCCACTCAGCAGGGGAGTGCGATGCCATCAGCGGATGTTGGGACCAGTAGTGACGTAGCTCCTGCGGAGTGGACTGGTGCCGACATTGACGAGATACTCTCGTAGCTTGATTATTCTGCAGGAGGTTGTGGGGGTTGGCCATCAGATGTACCATATGCCACCCCAGCTACTGAGCATCCCCGACCCTCATCTCCAAAGCAGGCCACTCCATGTCCACCTCCCTACGTAGACCCTTATGAGACAAGCCCTTCTCGTCCAGACCCTTCTTCGCGACTGCGTAGGCGGAGGCTACCTGATCGTCAGGCGCGTCATCATCAGTGGCCACCGAAGTCTTAGTTTTTGCAGCTTTGTGTTTTATAATTTTAATTTGTAATAGATTACTAACAATTAATCCGTCGACATATTAACAATTACTAACACCGTGAATAACAGTAATTGATATCAGAGGCAAACAGTAACAATTGAAGATAAGCAAACTTCATAAAAACTACTTAATACAATTAATCATTCAATTTCGATAACTGGTTTGTTAAAAATAACTAAAATCTCAATTGGACAAAAACGTTTCTAGTAGTTGGATTCTGCCAACATCTTTAACACGTCTTCATCGCTTATCAACTCTTTTATGTGATATTCGATTGTGTTGTCTGAATAAGCGTAATGGGCTGGCTGTCGAAAAAACAATTTTCTAACCATCTGTGAGTTGTGAATTGCATAAGGGGGAATCCCAACAGGCGTAACTTGCTTATGACATCCTTCAGTGTTTCAATGTTGCATCTTGAAGGAATTTCAAACCTTATTCGATTTGTTCCAGTGAATGAATAAACCACAAAACCGCCTTGTCGTGGTATGTTTCACTTGCCGTTGTAATATAGCATTGCATCATGTGTAGGGACGATGGGGGATCGAAGTTGGTTCAGTATACCATCAGCTGTTCTGTTGATGGTGCATAATATTTCTATAGGGCCAACACTTGACATTTGGTCATGGCACATTAACATTGTGCAAGCATCATCATCATTTGTGAGTTGCAGAGAATGAAAAAAATATTGTTGACCTGCATGTAGGGATGGCTGTCGGTAATAGATTTCATCAACAAAATTGTCATTGGTAAGCAGAAGGGTGTCATGCATCCTATTCTTGAGTGTCTGAAAAGAACACTCATTAGGCACTCGCATTGGTATTGGAGTAGGACATTGAAAAAAACACCAGTTTCGTTGTGTTTCATTGATCCATTTGGAAAAATGAATGCTAATTTGGAGTTACCAATGGTTTAACTGCTTGTTTCTCCTAAGAATGCCATAGTATTCAGATTGAATTTTGATTACGGAGGTATGTTGTGTGGGAGTGGAAGTGTCTGGCTTATATAGGGGCGTGTTCAGTCACGCCCTATTTGGGCGTGTTTAGTCACACCCTATTTGTTAGGCATGTTTAGTCACGCCCTATTTGTTAGGCATGTTCAGTCACGCCATATTTGGGCGTGTTTAGTCACGCCCTATTTGTTAGGCGTGTTCAGTCACGCCCTATTTGGGCGTGTTCAGTCACACCCTATTTGTTGGGCGTGTTCAGTCACGCCTTATTTGTTAGGTGTGTTCATTCCTGCCCTATTTGTTTGTGTTTAGCCACACCCTATTTGTTGGGCGTGTTCAGTCACGCCGTATTTGTTAGGGTGTTTGGCTTCGTCCACCTAATTGGTTATTCAGTAATCAATTTTTAAAACGTGATCGACGTACGTGTAATGACAAGCAAAACATGATGCGTAATATCACATTTGTCAACCAAATACAGGGGTAATACAACACATTTATAAATGAAATACATTAAACATACCACTAATAAATCAAACATAATTACAACATCATGAAACACCACGTCGAGTAGGACAACCTCTACGATTATGTCCAACTTGCTTGCAAAGACCGCATTTAGGAAGTCTCTGAGATGTTTCGACTTCGTCCATCTCATTATGTATTCTAGTGGACCTTGGACGACCCTTTGCATGCAACATTGACCTGTTAGGTATAATAACTGGATCTTTACTCGGTGGAATAGCAAGTTTATTACCAATTGGCTGCCAAGGCAATGAATAAGCCTGAACCAAGTTGCTTACCAGGAATACATCATCCACATACTGAAAAGGATTCTGATGGACCTGTAAAGCAGCAGCTGCGACGTGGCTACAAGGGTATTTGAAGGCCTTAAACTTGCCAAACTGAAAAAAACGTTGTGTCAGGTTTACTGAATATGACCTGTCCCAGCTGTCGTCCACCTCAAATAATGTTTGCTGAAGGTTATATGTGCGTACATTATGGCCTGTAGCAACGGTCTGATTATGCCTCAAAGCATCAATGACATTTTTGCAATGTCGTTGTGAATGCTCAAGTTGTGAAGTAGTCGCTTGACCCCTGCATACAAAATACTGAACCAATCGGCTGTACGTGTGCTTCACCAGAGCAGTGATAGGCATGTTCCTTTCTCCCTTGAACACCCTGTTGACTGATTCAGACAAATTTGTTGTCATATGGCCAAATCTTCTCCCCTCCCCATCATATGCACGTGTCCACTTTTCCTTAGGAATGCTGTCAATCCATTCTGCAACCTCAGGACTGTTATCACGGAATCGTGCAAATGCTATGTCAAAGTCAACCTTAGAAGGAGTATAACCTGCACAATTATAATACCATTAACAGTAGTTGGGGTACACATTTATGTCAGTTTAATAAATTACAACTAATTGTTAACATACCTAAAGTCATGAGGGTCTTCTTCAATCTTGCATTCTTGAACCTTTGATTAAAATTGCTGGCAATATGACGAAGGCAAAACACGTGATGCGCAAAAGGTGGTTGCCAACTGGCATGATTCTCCATAGCAGATATTATGCTCCTATGCCGATCTGAAATGAGACATATATTTTGCATTTGGGTAATGTGGAAGCGAATGTTAGCAAGAAAGTATTCCCAAGCTTCCAACGTCTCCCCCTCAACAATGGCAAATGCCAGTGGCAGGCATTCATTATTTCCATCCTGACTCGTGGCAATCAACAATTTTCCTTTATACTTTCCATATAAGTGAGTCCCATCAATTTGAATGATGGGTTTGCAAAATTTAAAAGCCTCACAACATTGTCTAAAAGTCCAAAACATCCACTGAAACACACGCTTTGCTCATACTAGTCGATGTGCCACAAAGTAAGCATTTGTTTGAATATCAAAAAAAGAATCCGGTGAAAAATGAAGCATGTAGTTGCACCACCTGGGCAAAAATGCATAAGATTCTTCCCAATCCCCACAAATCATTTCCATTGCTCTCTGCTTCGCATACCAGGCCTTTCCATATGAAACTTGAAATTCGTAGGTATTGGTGATCCTCTCCTGAACCAATGCAATTGACACGCCCGGTTCCTCCTTAACCATTCCTAAAAATCAAATTGTAACATCCACATTAACAACAAACCTTAAAAAAATAATATTTGTCATATAAAGCAAAAATATTAAGTACATACCTACTACAAGTGAAGCAATAACATTAACATCAAGTTGTCTGTGACCCTGTGTAATATGGTTATTCAGGCAATTGTGTTTTCCACCCCATCTTGAAACAACCCACTTATCACCGTACGTTGGTTTAAATACCCTAACCCTCCAAGGGCAACCATCATTGTGAGCAACACACTTCATGGTAAACTTGTTAGGCTTGCTCTCAACCACAAATGATTCTTGATGCTCCCTCATCAGGTTTCGCTTAATTGCAGTTTGTGCGTCCTTTTTGGATGGAAATTCCTGTTTAACAAACAAATCGTCCCCTACTTGCCATGGACCTTGCACTGAACCCGAACCCGAAGTTGAACCGGTAAAAGATTCTTCTTCGCTTGGATGATTCCAATCAATATATGTGTAATGTGGAATTCCATCCCAATAAGGAATGACCGCACCACCTTTAAATACAAAATAGTTGAATAAACATATCATGCAAACTAAAATACTATAACACATATACAAATATCAGACCACTTCATCATTCATTTAAGTCATGTAACATACCTTCAACAGGTTGTTCTGATTGCGTTGATCCAACGTCCGGATGATGACGGATTTGAGACAACCCCACGTTAGTGTCTTGTTGGAATGCAGTCGCATGCACACCAGCATCTTCATCATTATCCGACGCACTGGCATCCTCCTGAAGAAGACGATTTACCATTGCGATATTTTCATCATCCTCATCCTCTTCATCGTCATCCATAACCCAAGTTGGGTCATGTGAATCTTCCACATACAGGTTTACACCTACGGCACCATATGATGATGCAATATGTGCATAATTAAAAGCGACTGACCTCGTGGGTAAAACGACATCCTTTGCTGCAGTAAAATCCACATACAAATCTAAAAGTTCAATCCTTGCCTGGTTCAAAAATTCTTCAATTACCATTTCCAAGTCTTCATCATCCAGTATTTGAAACCCCATGTATTGTTCATGTTGCCATAATCTTGTCGTCAGTAAAGTGATACATTGGTTGTGATTTAGACCTAATTTCTGTCGTATCTTCTCATGCAAATCACTCAATGTTGAGTTTCGCTTGATACGTGTTTGCCTTCTCTCCCCTTCAAAGACAAGACCCTGTCGCCCTTCAACTTTCCTTCCGTTAAAAAATAACACAACACGAGCACACTCCTCACCACCTGAACTCATTTCCTGCAGTCAACATAAACAACAACTTCAAATATTAAGAAACAATACAATAAACCCTAAAACAAGCACCCTAAACCCTAAACTAGCAAACATAAACCCTAAACCCTAAGCAGAACACCCCAAACCCAAACCCGTAAACCCTAAACCATACAACAACCAACATGGACCCATAAACACCGAAACATAAACCCTAAAACAATCAACCGTAAACCATAAACCAACCACCCAAGACCATAAACATTGAAACATAAACCCTACAAAACACACCCTAAAACCTAAACCCCATCAACTCGAAACCATAATCCTCACACCCTAGAGCCTAAGTCCTAAACCCTAAACCTTCCACATTCAAGCATACATCCTACAACACACACCCTAAACCCTAAACCCTAAATCTTTAACCAAACCCCTAAACCCTAAACCATGCAACAACCAACATGAACCCATAAACACCGAAACATTAACCCTAAAACAATCTACCCTAAACCATAAACCAACCACCAAAACCCTAAACACTGAAACATAAGCCCTACAAAACACACCCTAAAACCTAAACCCCATCAACCCTAAACCATAATCCTCACACCCTAAACCCTAAACTCTCCACATTCAAGCATACACCCTACAACACACACCCTAAACCCTAAACCGCAATCCCTAAACCCTAAACCCTCAATCATTAACCCAACCCCTAAACCCTAAACACTAAACACTACACATTAAACCAACATACACACTAACAATTTTCTATGAACCTAACATCTATGTCGCTAACAAATTCATATGGCCCTAACAAATTTCTAATTAAACAATATAACATATTAAATAATTGACAAAATAAAATTAAATCACTTGTTGGCAGAGCTTCGCTGCAGAACAAATCCACTCATGAACTCTAGAGAGAAGACAAAACAATTTTTACAGAGAATATCAAATAGTAACAATGGTAAAAACCTAATTTTTTGGGCGCTTTATATAGAACTGAGGCACTGAAACACGTCTGATTTAGGCGTGTTTAAACACGCCCAATCTAGATGCCCAATCCAGGCGTGTTTGAGTGTCCCATTTTTCAAATATGTTTATAAAATGCATCAAATTTCAAATTAATTAATTAATTTTTATTATTTTTTTCCCTAAATTTCTCATATTTATTTTTTCAATTTATTCTAATTTTTTATTTTACTATCTCACATTTTCAAAAATTTTCTTTTGATATCTGTTAGTTTTGATCGTTAAGTGATAATGTAATAAGCTAATAGATTATCACATCCTCACTTAATAAACTTAAATTAACGACAGGTACCATAAAAATATGAGCATGTGATGCAGCAAAATAAAAAAAATTAGTAAATTGAAAAAAAAAATATTACAAGTATGCAAATGAAACTTAGAGTTACTTTTATGCATTTTTATTATTAACCTATTTTTTATTCTTATGTTTGGCATCATTTTTTGTTTTAATTTCTATAAAAAAAATACAATCAAGTGTCTATGAAAATATATTTTATAAACTGATAGTTATATATGGAAAATAATTAGAGATTTTTTGTAATGTCAAATATATAAGAAAAAGAATTAAACAAAATTCATTAAGAGAGAGAGAGAGAGAGAAAGGGTCTTTTGACTGAAATAGGATAATTTTATTTGGAATTTAGCACATGGTGGTGGTCTTCGAATTAATTCCCAAATGGGAATAAGTTGTAGGGATCCCCAAGACCTTGGAATAAGACGTCATAAAAATATTTATGATTTATGTCTTTTTTTTTTCGGTGAAGTCGTAAATAATCTAACAACTTTAGGGATTTTATTTTTTAAGAAAATTATTTATGTAGAGTCGTAAATTTCTCACAACTTCAAAGTCGTGCAACATTTTTTTTTCTTTTTTAAGTTTTAAATAAATTTTGAATGACTATAAAGTTGTTTTAATTTCTACGACTTCTCTATTATTGTTTTATTTAATATTTTTATATTTTTGTTACTAATGTTAGGGATTATTATTTGTTTTGTAAATTAGAAAAAATGATTTAAACAAAAGACTTAAATTTAAATAAACAAGTAGTACACATAGATTTGTTTAAGAAAAATATTAATAGTGGAATGATGTCTACAACGAGTTCTTCTAGATATGCGTCGTAGTCTTTCATCTTGTTGCACTTGATTTGTTGGTGGTTGTTGTTCTTTTGTTCTATACCTTCTTCCTCCTCTTGTTTTTGGATGATCATGTGTAACTGTTTCTTGTTGTTGATGAACATCATCACCACCATGATCAACATTATTATTGTTGTTAATGTTGTTATCATCATCTTCCTCCTCATCCTCACGACCTATGTCATGCATATGAGTAGGTAATGATGAATTATAACAAGAACTAGATAGTGGTGGGTTGTATGCAAATGGCAGAGTGTTGAAAGTGGTAGCAAACATTTGTGAGTGTCCTTCAAAAACATTTAAGGTAGAAAGAACTTGAAATGATTATTGAGGCATATATGATCAGACTCTCAATGTTTGAAAACTTTGTTCACATCCTTGAGGTATATATCCAAAGAAGCTAGTTGATTGATAAATAGATTATGCATGTGATTGATGATGTTGGGACATATATCCAGAAACGTGCATTGGAGGTACACTGGGTTAGCATGTGATTAATGGTGGTGATGGGCAGTATAGTAATTAAAATTAAGAATTATCAAGTTAGAAATAATAATGAATAATAATAACATAATAATTTATGAAAATTCTTAAGTAAACTTACAACCTCAATAGATGGTATCCCCTTACGGAATATATATCGTCGAGTTCAACGTATATACCATTGCATGTATTCTGAATGTTCATGCAAAATAACATGGTGAACTTAAGCTTGAACAATATAATCATTCCAATGATTCCATTTTTTAATCCAGTGATGACGATGGTAAGGCCAAAAAATATTTGTTCTCTCATATCTATGTTATGGAGTTCATTTAGGTTTGGTGAGTCATCTAGAATATTTTGTCGCAATCCATATTGTCTCATAACCCTATCTACTACATGTCATTCCACAATTGCAAAACATATGAGAGGTATTTTTGCACGAACAATCATTGATACCTCAACATTATTAATTAATCATCTTATTTGAGGTGTCTCATAAGATATCCACAAGAACTGCAATATATATATATATATATATATATATATATATATATATATATATATTATTGTGACATATTTATTAATGAATAAGAAACACAAAGAAATACTTAATATAAATAATAAAAAAATGAACACCATTCATATGTAGTCTATCAAATATGATGTGTATGAGTCGAACTGGATGGGTAAGAATGTTTGTTTGGCTCATCGGTCGAGACCACCTTCGGACAAAAGGAAATCCAAGTCCTTGTTGTACTTCTTCGTCAGATAGGTCATCTATGTGTGGGACAATGCATTTAATGTAATCTCAAGCCCATGATTGTAGTAGCAACAAACATCCTCTTATATCAGTTTGTAAAGGCTTTATGGCCCGATCTAGCCCTCAAAGAAGGGAAGCTAATACTGTTGCACCATAACTATAATGACTTGCTCTATAAAATTTGCTTATAAAAAGAGATACATAAAATAAACTCTTGTTCATGATGTGGCATCAAACATCCGCCTATTACACATTGATAGTATAAAGATTTTTTACTCCGTTAACCAATAATTTTTTTTACAGTAACAATGTATATCAATTAAACTCAATATTTAATAATATTATAATAATATAATTTAAGAATAAAATAAATGACATAACTTAAATATGTTTAAGCTGAAAATATAATTATAATGTTTTATTGTATTATTACTTTATATTATGCACAATATATGATGATGATAATAATAATAATAATAATAATAATAATAACCATAATTGTTTTTACCATTGTATCCTTTAACAGATACATTGGTGGAAAAGAATTGCAATATGGTTAAGGTGTACAAACATTTAACAAAATATGTATACCAAAAGATATAAATATTAAAAATAAAAATATTATATAAGAAAATTTCACAAAGTGTGACATCAAAACATTAACGAATAAATATTGATATCCAAAATATTAAAGAAAATTAAAATACTACATCTAACAAAATGTTTTCAAGACAGAAAATATTATCAAAAAGCACTATAAATAATTTGCTCAAGTGATATGTCAGCTCAAAAGTTAGGTACTCAAGTGACCTTTCAATCAATTTTTTACGATTCAAGTTATGAGGCTTCAAAGTCAAATGTAAGGCGAACCTCATTCTTGTTCAATTGTTCACCTATAAACAACTTTTTTTTCAATTATTTGTTAATAGGATCTTTAAGAATTCATGAGTTTCACATTTTGTAAACAATGATGAGGACACTAACCTCTGTCCGTGGTTGATGACAACAAATGAAATGGCTTTTGATAGCAGACTAGTGACTGAGAACTCTTCAATGCGGAATAGTTTTTCTCAATCTCTTCACCCTCTTATTCTAGGTCACTGTCCCTCTTCAATTCTTGATGGCAAAACTCATCATAAGTGATTCGCCAAATATAAGACTTAATGTGCACATTTGGCTAAAGATTACCATACATTGGCCTCATCATCAGTCATAATTAGAAATAGAGCCAATAAGAGTCAAGGCGATTCTACACTCTCACATATTAGCATAGTTCCTTCCATGTACTACCATATCAACTCTTTTTTCCAACATGATACTTTAAAGGAAAGCATACAATAATGCCTTTTATAAAGGTAAATTATGTCGTTCAAAATATTATTTATTCATGCATGTGAACATAAGTTTGATAACAGAAAATTTCAGAAACTTACACATTATTGAATTTAAAGTGTCACAATAAATACTAGTAGAGCTTAACATTCGCTAGCAGACATAATGCCCATATTATACACATGACTAGTGAATGTCTTGGGCGGTAATCCATTTGTTAAGGGATCAACTATCATAAGGTTGGTGTTGATATGCTCTATTGACACTCTCTATTTCTGAACTTCTTCTTAAACAACAAAGTCTTTCAACTCCATATGCTTAGCACCCTTGGAGTATTTGTTGTTCTTAGAAAATAAGACTGCTATATAATTATCACAATAAATTTTCAGCGGCCTGTCAATATTGTTGACTATTCCAAGCCCTGAAATAAAATTCCCTAGCCATTTAGCCTGAACCATGGCTTCAAAGCATGCCACAAATTAAGCTTTCATAATGGATGCAAAAATTACTGATTGCTTCGTACTCTTCCATGATATAGCTCCTCCAGCTAAAAGATACAAGTAACCAAAAGTGGACTTTCTTGTATCTATACATTCGACATAGTCTGAATTTGAATATCCAATGACTTCAAGGTTGCTAGATCTTTTGTAAGTAAGCATGTGATTTTTAGTTCCTTACAAGTACCTCATAACTTTCTTTGCAGCTTTCCAATGATCCATACCAGGATTACTATGATATCTTCCCAACATTCCAACTGCAAAGCTAATATCTGGTGTTGTACAAGTCTGTGCATACATTAAACTCCTAACTAACAAGAGATGCATATGAAATTTCTTCCATTTCCTTTCTTTCCAAATCATTCTTCGGACATTGCATGAGACTAAACTTGTCTCCTTTCTAAATTGGAATAGGCGATGATAAGCATTTTTCCATATTAAATCTCTCTAAAACTTTATTTATATATGCTTTCTGAGACAAACCCAACAATCCTTGAGATCTATCACGATAAATTTCTATCCCTATCACAAAGGTCACCTCACCTATATGTTTCATTTCAAAGTTACTAGAGAGAAAGTTCTTGGTCTCATTCAAGAGCCCGAGATCATTAGTTGCAAGCAAGATATCATCAACATACAAGATTAGAAATATAAACTTACTCCCAATGATCTTTAGATATATACACCGATCGACGGTGTTTTCCTTAAATCCAAAGGAGACAACGGTATCATTGAACTTAAGGTACCATTGCCTGGAAGCTTGTCTAAGTCTGTATATTGACTTCTTAAGTTTACACACCATGTGTTCCTTTCCCTTTTCTACGAACCCCATTGGTTGGTCCATATACACATCTTCTTCTAAAGGCCATTTTCACATCCATTTGATGTAGCTCTAAATCATAATGAGCCACCAATTCCATGATAATTCTTAAGGAATCTTTCTTAGAGATTGGTGAAAAGGTCTCCTTAAAGTCAACTCCATCCTTTTGAGTGAATCCTTTTGCAACAAGTCGGGCCTTGTGTCGTTCTAAATTACCTTGAAAGTCAAGTTTGGTCTTGAAGACCCACTTGCAACCAACTCTCTTACAACCTTCAGGTAATTCAACAAGGTCTCATACTTCATTATGTTCCATGGATTTCAACTCATCTTTCATGGCATTTAACCATTCATCAAAATTATCACAATTCATGGTTTGTGAAATTGAAATTGGATCTCTATCTATTCCCAAGTCCAATTAATGTTCTTGTAGATAAAGCACAAAATCATTAGGAATAGATGGTCTCCTTTCTCTTTGAGACCTCATTAATGTTATTTGTTGTGGTTCTTCCATCATGGGTTCATTCATTACAACTTCATTATGGTTAATGATATCATTCATGTGTTGTTCTTCATTATTGTTAATTGGTACAACAACATAAGGAATGACACCTTTATAAGAGATGCAAGTTAATGGAATTTGCAATCCTACTTCTTGAATCTCCATTTTACATGGTGGTTCATTCCAACTAACATCTCCTTCCTCAATGAACCTAGCATTTCCAGTTTCAACAATCCTTGTAGTATGATTAGGACAATAGAATCTATACCCCTTCGACTTTTTTGGATAACCAATGAAAAAGCCACTGATTGTTCTTGCATTCTTTTCTTGTGGATTATTATGTCTAATTTCTACCCGACAACCCCAAAGATGCAGGTGCCTTAGACTAGGTTTCCTTCTTATCCACAGTTCAAAAGGAGTCTTTGGAACTGGCTTACTAGGAACCTTATTTAATAGATACATGGCAATCCTTAGAGCATAAGTCCACAATGAAGTGGATAAAGAAGAATAGCTTAACATACTCCTAACCATATCTAGAAGGTTCTATTATGCCTTTCTGATACACCATTTTGTTGTGGTGTACCTGGCATTATGTATTAAGCACAAATACCATGTTCTTCCAGGAATTTAGCAAATGGACTTGGATGTTGTCCACTTTCATCATACCATCCATAATATTCATAACCCTTATCAGACCTGACAATCTTGACCTTTTCTGTCTAATTGCTTTTGCACTTCATTAATATAAACCTCTAATGCATTTACAGCTTGAGATTTATTGTGCAACACTGCAGCAAATAGATATAGCCATAACGTGAAAAATCATCTATGAAGGTGATGAAATAATTTTCTTTATTGAAAGTGTTAATATCAAACGGTCCACAAACATTTGTGTGTATGATTTCAAGAAGCTGACTACTTCTTGTGGCCCCTTTCTTTGTGTGTTTTGTTTGCATCCAAATTTAAAAGCATATCCAACTTTATCAAGTTTGGATAACGAAACCAAATTCCTAGTTATACTAGGTACATAAAAAGTTTCCGATAAGTCCCAACAACTTCCACTGGTGTCTTTATTCCATTGCCCATGAAGACAAACCTTTCATTTGGTCTTGTGTTATGGGTTGTAAGGAATCCCTGCATCACATTACAAACATAAGTTGTACATCCAAAATCAATCCACCAACTATTATGAAGAACTTCAGCTAAGTTTGATTCATAACATACATAAGCACTAGGCTTACCTTTCTTCTCAAACCAAGTTTTATGTTTTAAGCAATCCTTTTGGAGATGCCCAGTCTTGCCATAAAAATAACATGTGTTTTCGTTATGTTCCTTTTTGTGAATCTTAGAAGAGGAACTCTCATTGATCTTTATACTTCCTCTTCCATTCTTCACATTTATTCTTGATAACTTTCTTTTTAGTTCCTTGTTTCTTAACATAATGAATGGAATCACTTCACAGGTTCTTAAGTCTGGTATCCTCCTGAACTAATGAACTATGAAGTTCGTGCACATTCCATTTGTCTTTCATGGTATTATAGTTCATTTGGAAAATACCATATTCAAATGGTAATGAGTTCAGAATAAACTGCACCTCAAAATTTTCAGCCACTTCCATTCCCAATGACTTAAATCTTGCTGCAATGTTAGTCATTTCAATCAATGCTCATGCATAGTCCTTGAACCATCATATTTCATGGTGGTCATGGTATTCATTAATGTCCCAGCAAGAGACTTGTCATCAGTTTGAGAGCGTTCTTCCACATTTTTCAGCATTTCCTTGGCACTTTCAGTTTGTGGAAGAACTAACTTAATGTTGCCAGCTATGCTCATCTTCATACATATCAAACTCAGTTTGTTTGACCTATCCCAGTTTCGATAATGAGTCTTTTCTTCATCAGTGCTTGCATCAATAATAGCACCTGACTTTTCTTCTCTTATAGCCATATCTAGATCCAATACACTAAGGTGAAACTGGATCTGCTCTTTCTATTCAGAGAAGTTAAAACCATTAAAAATTGTAACAGGTGAGAGTTGCAAATGCAAGGCAATTGGTACTGCAAGCAATAGAAAACATTAATGCTTTTAATCTATTGTATATTAACATCCTTCATAATTTCAAACATACTTCATAAATGCATATTAATGTTCACTTTTGGGGATGCACCAATATGCAATATTCAACAATAATGATGCTATAAAGATTTCATATAATTTGACAATGATGCATACCCCAACTAGAAATATTTACCATCTTTGGATGTTTAAATAAAAACTAGAAGTGTACCTACAATATCAACGTTCATATTCATTACTATAAAACAAACAATCATCCTTTGGGTTGATCCTTAACTGTCATATAATAATGAACTTCAATGTCCCACAACATAAACTGTAATTTATATATATATATATATACACTATTCATAGCATCACATTCATGGGCAATTGAAAACATATCTATAATGTTTGGAATTACAAACGGTTCTTACGAATTTGGTCACTTTGATGACTATCTAATCCTCGATACTTTAATTCCATACCATACATATTTCACATTGCTACGAGGAAATTTCATACAACCATTCGGTTCATGTTCCAAAACACAAAAACAGTAGTATATATATATAAAATTGGACCATCAACACATTAGATGAAAAGCCATTTAACAATACAGTAATACGAATACACTTTGTCAAAGGCAATGCTATATATTCCAATTGAATGATAAGTACAATTTCAATCATTTCATATAAAGGTCACTTTCACATATATAATTTAATAATAATGAACCTTTATCCGTTTTAGCAATTGAAGACAAATACAAGCTTTGTCAATTATTTATGCAAACATATATTATTATATTGCAAATGAAGAACCCTCATAACATATCCGTAACCATATATATGACTGCCTTCAATTAAAGGTTTTGACATTTTCATTTCGAAAATCATAGAAAAGATTGATGGGAATAGAAACATAGATTTCTTTAAGGGTTTCAAAATGATTTTATTTCATCACATCTCCAAGAAAATCGATTCACCAGTCAACAATAATTTTTAAAATTTCAAGATCGATCTATTGATAAACAGTGACATGGAAAATCATAAATTCTTAAACCATGCTCTGATACCACATGTAAACAATAATCATGTCAAAAACATGAATAGGATCTTTAAGAATTCATGAATTTCACATTTTGTAAACAATGACGAGGACACTAACCTCTGTCCATGGTTGATGATAGCAAATGAAATGGCTTTTGACAACAAACTAGTGAATGAGAACTCTTCAATGCGGAAAAGTTTTTCTCAATCTCTTCACCCTCTTATTCTAGGTCCCTCTTCAATTCTTAATGGCAAAACTCATAACTTTTTCTTTATGGGCAAAGATGAAGGGTTTTACCCTAGTCCTTTTATAAATGCTTCCATCAAGCAAGTTACTATATGAAAGTTACCATATGGTCCTTAACAACCTCTATAATTGCTTCCTCAACAACCTCCCACTAATCAGGCCACTAATAAACAAAATTACCTTTTAACCCTTCTTATATTTGACTTGTTCAAATCACATGAGTCACTTATAATGGATATATCTAATACTAACTTCATAGGTCATCACACAGGTCACCAAATCAAGTATCTATAAATATTACCAATTAGTAATGATAATTAATAAACAAAAAATAGAAAAAGAAGAGTAGATAGATATGATTACTTATTGGCAAATTTCTTTTTTGGGCACAAAATCTTTTAATGTTTTCCTACTACCGTTGCAAAAATCTCTAGGTGTAGATAGTAAAATCTTATTGTTGAAATATTACAAATAAGTGAATTAGAATATAATAACAACAATTATGTGTTTAATCCATCATTGGTGGGTAGCAATTTGGCCAAAACCATTACTTTTGAGAGTGTTGTTAAGTTGTGAGTATTTATATGTAATCTTGTGTGCTGATTCTAATTTGAGGTTTAGTTTCTTTGTGTTTTGTGACATTTTTTTTCTTGTCATTTAGGTGGTTCATGTCGGTGAATATTCTTGGCACATTCATATTAGGCTCAGCCTTGGGATGGATTTTGATTAAGATGACAAGGCCTCCCAAACACATGGAAGGTCTAATCTTGGGGTGTTGTTCTGCTGGTATGAACTCCTTTGTACAAATAATTGAATGAATACAGAGGAAACAACACATGTTATTTGCATAACCTAGTACATTTGAGAAATCTTAACTCTTTAGGCTCATAATTCATCTCTACCTACTAAATGGCGCAATAAGGAAAGAGAAAGACATAGGGTCTAGGTGGGACCAGCTTGTCTTTCTCTTCTTTTAGTAGAGAGGAGCCACATCCAATTTTAAGTCATTAAGATAAAAATGTCGTTTCATAGTCTGTATCTTATTCTTGGAGCTAACATGTATATATGAATACAATTATTACCCTGAGACTGAAAAATCAAACTTATCGCTTGCAAATTTCTATTGATTTTGTGTGTTTTGCCGTTTGTTTGAGTTTGGCTTTCTCTCTATAATTCTACATATTTTAAATATATAAAAGAAAGAACGAATTATCCAAAATGATGTTAATGTTATATAGGAGTTCCTTGTACAAGAGGTTTGTGCCACCAAATTTGTAACTGATGATAATCTACGGGGTGACTGTAACATCCTGAAATTTCGATAACTAAAAATATATGGTTGAAATGCTGTGTGAATTATCCTTGTGCAACTACTTGATGTGAATGTTAGGTTATGTGAAATTTGTTTGGTCTATGTTTGAATTATTTGTGTGAAATGTTAATTAGAGATAATTAGAGATATTACAAAAATGTTTAAAGGGAAATGACCATATTACCCTTTCCCTTGATGTGAGAATTAACATAATAGCCTTAGATATTTTGGTGAGATATTTTGAAGTGGAAATTACAATCATACCCTTGGAGTGAGTGACAAATTATCATAATATCCTTGAGGTTAAAATTACCAAAATACCCTTAGATATTTTGGTGAGATATTTTGAAGTAGAAATTACAATTATACCCTTGGAGTGAGTGACAAATTACCATAATACACTTGAGGTTAAAATTACCAAAATACCCTTAGATATTTTTCCTTAGATATTTTGTGAAAATTTGAAGGAATTACTGTAACGACTCGGATTATAAGTTGCTAATCTGGATGCTTGATGCGTGTTTTATCTTAATTAAATTGCATGTGTTATGTGGATTGATTAATTGTTTTATTTATAACTTGCTGTTTGGGTGCTTTTGTCTTGGTATGCGTGCTTGATGGGTATTGGACGTAAGTTAGCTCTATTGTGCTATGGTTGTTGGCTGAGCACGTTAAGAGGACGTGCTGTGTCAGCCGTGTTTATAAGCAGCAGCCTGGCACAGCAACAAGCTTACTCTTGCTTCTTCTACCTTTGCGTTTCCTTTGTTTTTTCTCTAAAACTCACCCAGAAACCTCTCGTTCCCGTTCCCTTTTTTGTTATCTTCAACATACAAGAGCCACTGTAGCTACTGCGGAACTCCTGACACTGAGAAGAACCTTGTGGTCGGAGCTTAAGCTTAGGACAAACACACCATAAAGCTTGTGAACGAACTCCTGATTAGGTAAGGGGGTTTATCGTGTTTCTTAACAGCTTTAGGTAGCACGGTTTGGGGGCCAGGGAGTCCAGTCATGATGATAACTGCATGTCCCTGGTGTGTAATGGTCTTCCTAGTAAAGCTACGTCTTTTATGAAGGGGATGTGGTATGTCTTGAATATGTTGAATACTGCCTTATTGTTTTGTGTTGATGTTTGGTGTTCTTGAGGGAGGGAGTAGATGTTTTTAAGAACTCCCCGTGCATGTGTGTGAAGTAGGCATTTTGATGCTGAAAGGCTTCTGAGACACTTGGGAAAGTGTTCGTGAAGGTGATGAGTACCGAGATGGGTTGGCCGTGTTGCACATAGGCATCGACCCTTGTGTTTTAGCGTCGGGATAGGCCGAGTTGAGTGGGTTACGTGGCATGCATGTATGCATGCAGGATCTAACTTGGTTTTTGTTGGCGAACTTCAGTAGATCGGGTTCCCTACAAGTGGTCATTCCCTTAGAGTCATTAAGAGTCGCTCTCCTTGTTGCTGTTGGGCATACCGGGTTCCTTACCCAGGTGAT
This sequence comes from Glycine latifolia, assembly GCA_013407115.1. NCBI lineage: Eukaryota > Viridiplantae > Streptophyta > Magnoliopsida > Fabales > Fabaceae > Glycine > Glycine latifolia. Next base: position 25,969,457 of record CM023959.1, on the reverse strand, counting down.
ACGTTAGAGTTGTTGAGCTCAAGTTACCTCACCAAAGAGAGAGAGAGAGCTACCGGGTTTCTAACTTGGATAAGCTCGTGCCTTCTCGGGAAAAGAGCTGTCGGGTTCACCTACTCGGTTGAGCTTATGTTCCTTCTTCTAGGACGATCGGATTCCATACACGTGTCTTCTTTAGAAGCTGATCCTTCCCTTTCCTTAGGGAGGCCGGGTTCCTTTAGAATAACCAAGTCCAAACCCTTTTTCCTTGAGAACTGCCGGGTTTCTTACTCGGCAGAGCTTGTCTGTTATTGGAAAGTGAGCTATCGGGTTCCCTTGCACCCTTGTGTAGGTTGGTGAAACACAAACTCGGGGTCTTACAAGCTCTTATGCAATCGATTACATAGTGCAGCACCGTCCTTAGAACTTTACAAGAAACCTAAGGGCCTCTTGACCACCTTTGGCAAATCCTTAGCAAACCCAACTGACCTTTGAAAATGATATGAATATCTCACACTTAACCAAGATGGGGGGTGAATTGGTTAGCCTTGGTAAATTGAAAAATTTCTTTAATCAAAATCAAAGTTCTTAGGACCTTTATCACTTTGTCAAAACCAAGATATCTTATTCAATCAAGTAGCTCAGCCCCAAGGAATTCAATGAATCAAAACTAATATAATTGATCCAGCAATTTTAATCAAGAACACAATGAATATAATGAGTTAAAGGATAGAGAAGCAATAACACAATTAGATTTATACTGGTTCACTTCAACACTAGAATCTACATCCAGTTTTCTTCCAACCAACACTAGGTTAGAGTTCCATTATTATAATTTTCAGTTCTTACAATCAATTACAATGTCTCCTTTTATCAACCCTAGATAAAGTGCAGAAATCTAAAACCCTATTAGATTCTAAGAGACAAGAACCTGAGAACACTACTCAGTTCTCCCACCTAGAGAACCCTACTCTAGATACATGCAAGAACCCAATTACAATAGTCAATTCACAAAGAAAAGTGTAAAACAAAAATTACAACCAGATTAAAGAGAGAAACAACCTGATGATCCAATGATGCAATGTAAAATGAAATTACCAACTCAGGTTGAATGATTTCAAATCAAATAGCACAACTTTCCTTAATCTTGAAAATGTTTCAAGCTCCAAGAATGACTCAAACACTCATTATTAAAGCACAATGGAGCAATAACGATTTTATCCCTTAAAAAACACTTGAGAATGCTTACAAGACTGTTTAGGCTCAGAAAATTCAAATGGGTAATGTTCCACGAAGTTAGAAAAGCAGCTGAGCCAAGGTTCTATTTATAACATAATTTTATAACTGCTTGTAATCGATTAAATCACCATTTTAATCGATTAAAAAACTTATGTAATCAATTAAGTCACCATTTTAATCGATTAAAATGTTCATGAGCTTTCTGGGTTTAATAACGCGCAAAATAATTGATTATTTCAAGTTGTAATCGATTATTCTAGTGGCACTGTGTTTTCTAAAAGGCTTGCGTAATCGATTACGAAATATGGTAATCGATTATTCCAGTGCAACATGATTTTCTCAAAACATTGAGTAATCGATTACGAATGCTGGTAATCGATTATTCCAGTGGAGCATCCTTTTCTCAGAAGCTTATGTAATCGATTACACAATGTGGTAATCGATTAAAGTGTTTGTAAAAGCTTTTCCAGAAATGAATATGAAGCAGATAATCGATTATTTAGCTTAGGTAATCCATTATTACAGTAGAAAAACCATTTTTCCAAAAACCATTGAATCATTTTAAAAACTTAGTCAAATTGCTAAAGCCTTGTGATTTTTGTTAAATCTTTTAAGTGAATTATGGATTAAATGAATGCAATTCACTTGGATCACTAGGTTTCCTTTTCTCTTACACATTTCATACTAAATTATCTTCAAGGCATCCATTGCATGTTGAAAGCTCAAAACCAATGCTTGAATCAAGGTTCCTTTGCATTCTTAAAATAGCTCCCCCTGAATCCAACAACCTCGACCAGGTTCTTCCGACCTTGTCCGTGTTGCTACCCTTGCCTTCTCTTACCCAAACTTTACCCCTCTGACCGACCCCTACCGACCTTGTCCGCCTTCGTCTGACCTTGTTCGGATTCTTACCTTGGGGTAGTATGTCTAAGTGCCAACTCGGACACCTCTTACTTCACACTGGTTCACTTATTTGTATGTGCTTACATTGGTGGCATTTGAACTCGGCCTATGTGATGGCTTGAGATGAGGAATGCGTTTAGATAAACATAAATACCCACGGGGGTGTACGGCGTATCCTGGCTAGGTCGGGTTGAGCCTGGTTTTGGGTCATACATTGATGGTGCTGTGGTGATATTCTATGTATAGCCGTGAGATGCTGGGACTGGGTTGTGGTAAACCTTGCAAGGGCCATAGTCAGTGCATCAATGGGCTCTTGTGTGGGCGGTAGGTTACATAAGGGGTGTATGGCGTATCCTGGCCAGGCCGGGTTGAGCCTGGTTCTAGGTCATACATTGATGATGCCTATGTAACATACGACATTTGCATGGCAGAAATGGGGTTGATGATTGGCTGTAGGGTACGGAGGTATTGGGGGGGCCACGTCTGTTGGGAACTCCTTCTGACACCCATTGGCTGATCACCATGGGGGGGTGATTCCTGTGCACAAAAGAGTGACCCTGACAAGCTACTACATCATCTAACCATAGGGATGGCCCATTTCTGGGATGGTACCACATTGCATAATGAGAATAGAGTCAGAAGCATGCATCATGCTAGATTTTGTGAGTTGATTTATGAAATGGTTGTCGATGTCCGTATATGTTGGTGTTTGATGGATGCTTGGAATGTTGTATTGATATGTTAATGACCGTGTTGCTTCTTGACTGGGTTGTGCTCCTTTCCTGTTGTATTTATTGTTGTTATTTAATATGATGAACTCACCTTTGCTTTGTTAAACCTTGTGGATTAGTACCTATGATAATCGCGAACCGGGTTCGTGTGAGTAGATGGGCAGCAGTAGGCGCTTTTTGGGAGAGGACCAGGTTGTTTGGGACCGCCTTGTTTGCCGAGATGTCAATGGAACTGATCTCGGGCAAGAGTTGCACTTTGCTAGATGCACCTTTCCTGTTTTAATGGATGCACTCCTCGTTTTGCTAATTACACCCCTAACTTCTATTTCTCTTTCTATTTGTAAAATACCTTATGTATATTTTTGAGACATAATCTTTTGTACTTGTAATTAAAATATGTTTGTGCAAACATATATTCGAAATGTCTTATGAGTACTTTTAATTACATGAATTTATATCATGGTTATGAGTTAGTAATAAAGTAGCAATGTGGCGGGTCGTTACACTAATGGTATCATAGCAGGTCGGACCTTCCAGCCAGTGAGTTGTGAGTTTGCTATGTTTCTCTGTGCATGATTGTGTTGATTGCTGAGTGTTTGATTGTTGAAGTGACTAGCTGTGTTGTGCTGGGTTATGTTGTTTGTGTTTGAGCTTTATGTAGGGTGTTGTTTTTAGTATAGTCATAACATATTTGTATTACCCACGTCTGCTATACCAGAAAGTTGTTATGCATTGTTGGGGGTTATCAGACTGGCCATCTGTATAATCTGGGACAATGCAAGGAGACATTATGGCAAGCAATCCGTGGTGCAAACCATAGAGTCTGTATAGTATGATTGGTGTTTGTTTGTGTATTCCTTCCGGGCTCTTACTTCTTGTTATGCACAGTAAGTGATGGCCGGTAGGAACGATCAAGCGATAGCTGATGCCCTCCAAGCTTTAGCCCAGGGGATGGGGAATCAAAATATTGGAGAAGCCCTAGGAGCCGTGGAATATCAGGGATTGGACCGCTTTCAGTGCAACAATCCTCCATCATTTCATGGGGGGTACAACCCAGACGGTGCTCAAACTTGGATTTGGGAGATTGAGAAGATTTTCCGGGTTATGGCGTGCCCCGAGGGACAAAAGGTCGCCTTCAGCACCTATATCATGGCAGGAGAAGCCGAGTACTAGTGGGATAACACCCGTCAATATATGGAGGCGGAAGGCCGGGTTGTAACGTGGGAGACCTTTAAGGAGGCATTTTTGGAAAAGTACTTCCCGGAGGACGTAAGGAACAAAAAGGAGATGGAGTTCCTTAAGCTGAAGCAAGGAAACCGGACTGTAGCCGAGTATGAGGCTAAGTTTGAGGAGTTGGTGAGGTACTTCCCTCACTACCAAGGACGGGATGGCGAAAGCTCTAAGTGTGTGAAGTTCTTGAACGGTTTACGGCCCGAGGTGAAGCAGGCTGTGAACTACCAAGGAATCCGCCAATTCCTGGCCCTGGTCAACATGTGCCGTATTTGGGACAAGGATTCCAGAGACAGGATGGCCTACTATCGGAATACGAGTCCTGTAAGGGACAAGAAGACCGGGCATCAAAACCGTGGGAAGCCTTACACCATCCCGCACAAGTAGAATGATCATCGCCCCAACCACTAGAGGACTACTACTGTGAGATTTCCGAGTGGCAGTAGTAATGGGCCAGCTGCCTTTCCTAACCGAAGAACATGCTTCAAGTGTGGCAAACCCGGGCATTTCGCTACTGAGTGTGGGCGAAGGATCCCGATCTGTTTTAACTATAAGGAGGCGGGTCACTTCCAGAGGGAATGCCCACGCCCAAGAAGAAGCAGAATGGTGAAGGCTAGCAGAGCCAACCCGGACAACTGAGGACCACGGGAAGAGTCTTTACTGTTAGTGGTGCTGAAGCCTCGAATTCCCGGGATCTGATCCAAGGTGAGTGTTTCATAAGTGGAGTTCCTTTACTTGTACTTTTTTATTCCGGTGTAACCCATTCTTTCGTATCTCGATTATGTGTAGAATACCTTAAACTTCTTGTGTCTTCTTTAAATAATGAACTTGTGGTTGAGACCCCGACTAGTGGGTCTGTGTTGACTTCCGAGGTATGTTTGAACTACCTTGTGGAAATTTCTGGTAGAAAATTTCGGTTGATCTGGTTTGTTTGCCTCTTAGCCAGATTGATGTTATCTTGGGTATAGATTGGTTATCTTCCAACCAGGTTCTGTTAAACTGCTATGATAAAATGGTCGTGTTTGGCAACCCGGATCTGAGAGAGGAATGGATGTTCATCTCGGCCAACCGGGTTATGCCATCTTTTAAAGAGAATGCCTAAGTATACATGATCTTATCAAACCCAGAGGTTGAGACCAGGGTCCCTCTAGCCGACATCCCGGTAGTGGGAGAGTTCCTGGAAGTGTTCCCTGAGAATGTATCCAGGTTACCACCTGAGAGAGAGGTCGAGTTTTCTATAGATTTGGTACCCGGTGCTGGACCTATATCTGTAGCCCCCTATAAGATGTCTCCCTTAGAGCTAGCTGAGCTTAAGAAATAGTTGGAAGAACTGTTGGGTAAGCAGTTTGTGTGACCTAGTGTATCTCCATGGGGAGCGCCCGTGTTGTTGGTCAAGAAGAAAGACGGGACTATGAGATTATGTGTCGATTGCCGCCAGCTGAATAAGGTAATGATTAAGAAAAAGTATCCCTTGCCTAGGATAGATGACCTTATGGATCAGCTGGTAGGGGCTTGTGTGTTTAGTAAGATAGATCTTAGGTCGGGTTACCATCAGATCCGGGTAAAGTCTAAGGATATCCCAAATACCGCTTTCAGAACCCGCTAGGGTCATTACGAGTACTTGGTTATACCCTTCAGTATGACCAATGCTTCTGGTGTGTTCATGGATTACATGAATAGGATATTTCACCCTTACCTTGATAGCTTTGTGGTAGTTTTCATAGATGATATCCTAGTGTATTCTAATACCAAAGAGGAGCACAAAGAGCACTTGAGGATTGTGCTACAGACCCTTAGGGATAGACAATTGTATGCTAAGTTTTCTAAGTGTGAATTCTGGTTGGAGAAGGTGAGTTTCTTAGGGCACGTGATATGCCAAGGTGGTATAGCTGTAGACCCTTCTAAGGTGGAAGCCGTCCTTAGGTGGGAGAGCCCCAAGTCCGTGTTCGAGATTGGAAGTTTTCTGGGCTTGGCCAGGTATTTTAGGAGATTTATAGAAGGTTTCTTCAAGTTGGCATTGTCGTTGACCAAGCTGACTAGAAAGGGGCAAGTGTTTGTGTGGGATGCCCAGTGTTAGCATAGCTTCCGGACTCTTAAGGAAAAGCTAACAGCTGCACCCGTGCTAGTTTTGCCTAACCTAGGCGAGCCCTTTGAGGTGTACTGTGACGCAACAATGACGAGTTTAGGAGGGGTGTTGATGCAGGGTGGTCGGGTTATGGCCTATGCTTCCATGTAGCTTAAGACGCATGAAAGGAACTACCCTACCCATGATTTGGAGCTGGCTGCCGTGGTGTTTTCCCTGAAGATATGGAGACATTATCTTTTTGGCTCTAAGTTCGAGGTGTTTAGTGACCATAAAAGCCTTAAGTATCTGTTTAGCCAGAAAGAATTGAACATGCGTCAGAGGAGATGACTAGAATTCCTTAAGGATTATGATTTTGAGCTTAGTTATCACCCCGGCAAGGCCAATGTGGTGGCCGATGCTTTAAGTAGAAAATCTCTTCATGTGTCTGCCTTGATGGTTAGGGAGTTAGATTTGTTAGAGCAGTTTAGAGACCTTAGTCTAGCATGTGAGCTCACCCCTACTAGCGTAAAACTAGGAGCCCTGTAGATTACGAGCGGGTTGCTAGAAGAGATCCGGGAAGGACAAAGGTCCGACCCTTTTCTGTGGACTCAACTAGAAGCCATAGCATCAGGGAGTGCTAGTAGTTTCCAGGTGGGATCGGACGGAGTTTTGAGACTTCAAGGTAGAGTCTGTGTCCCCAACATACCCGGGCTTAGGAAAGTGATCCTAGAGGAGGGGCATAGGAGTAATCTAAGTATTCATCCCGGCGCCATCAAGATGTACCAAGACCTCAAGGCTATGTTTTGGTGGCCGAACATGAAGAAAGAGGTTAGTGAGTTTGTTTATGCGTGCTTGGTCTGTCAAAAAGCCAAGGTAGAACACCAGAGACCATCGGGTAAGTTGCAACCCTTGGAGATACCCCAGTGGAAGTGGGATAGCATCTCCATGGATTTTCTTGTAGGTTTGCCTAGAACTCGGACTGGGTTAGACTCTGTCTGGGTTATTGTTGACAGATTGACTAAGTCTGCTCACTTTATCCCGATCAACATCCGATTTTCCTTAGAGAAGTTGACCACCTTGTATATTAACGAGATTATCCGATTGCACGATGTACCCTCTAGTATAGTGCCCGACCAGGATCCGAGGTTCACATCTAGATTCTGGGAGAGTTTGAACAAGGCTTTAGGTACCCGGCTTCGGATGAGCTCGGCCTTCCACCCTCAAACTGACGGGCAGACTGAACGAACCATTCAGTCACTGGAAGACCTTTTGAGGGAGTGTGTTCTAGAATAAGGGGGTAGCTGGGATGGTTTTCTACCCTTGATAGAGTTTACCTACAACAATAGTTTTCACTCTACCATTGGCATGACTCCCTACGAAGCCCTATATGGTAGAAGGTGTAGGACACCCCTATGTTGGTTAGAATCCGGCGAGAGTCTTGTACTAAGGCCCGAGGTGGTGCAACAAACGATCGAGAAGGTCAGGTTGATCCCGGATAGGATAAGAACGGCCCAGGGTAGGCAAATGAGCTATCATGATAGAAGGAGGAAGGACTTAGAGTTTGAGGATGGTGATCATGTATTCTTGAAGGTCACCCCATGGACCGGGGTCGATCAACCATTGAAATCTTTGAAACTCACACCCCGGTTTGTTGGTCCCTTCCAAATCTTAAAAAGAGTCGGTCCCGTAGCCTACCAAATGGCCTTACCCCCATCCCTTTCCAATCTCCATAGTGTATTCCACGTGTCTCAACTTCGTAAGTACATTCATGATCCATCTCATGTGGTCGAGTTGGATGATATTCAAGTAAAGGAAAACTTAACGTATGAAACACTACCTTTGAGGATTGAGGATCGACGGATAAAGCATCTAAGAGGAAAAGAGATCCCCTTGGTCAAGGTTATTTGGGGAGGCATATCTGGAGAAGATGCTACATGGGAGCTAGAGAACCAGATGCGGGAAGCCTACCCGGCTTTGTTCACATCAGGTAATTTCAGGGACAAATTTCCTAAAAAGGTAGGAGAGTTGTAACGACCCGGATTATAAGTTGCTAATCTAGATGCTTGATGCGTGTTATATCTTAATTAAATTGCATGTGTTATGTGGATCGATTAATTGTTTTATTTATAACTTGCTGTTTGGGTGCTTTTGTCTTGGTATGCGTGCTTGATGGGTATTGGACGTAAGTCAGCTCTGCTGTGCTGTGGTTGTTGGCTGAGCACGTTAAGAGGACGTGTTGTGTCAGCTGTGTTTATAAGCAGTAGCCTGGCATAACAACAAGCTTACTCTTCCTTCTTCTACCTTTGCGTTTCCTTTGTTTTTTCTCTAAAATTCACCCAGAAACCTCTCGTTCCCATCCCTTTTTTTGTTATCTTCAACATACAAGAGCCACTGTAGCTGCTGCGGAACTCCCGACGCTGAGAAAAACCTCGTGGTCAGAGCTTAAGCTTAGGACAAACACACCGTAAATCTTGTGAACGAACTCCTGATTAGGTAAGGGGAGTTTATCGTGTTTCTTAACAGCTTTAGGTACCACGGTTTGGGGGCCAGGGAGTCCAGCCATGATGATAACTGCATGTCCCTAGTGTGTGTGATGGTCTTCCCAAAAAAGCTACGTCTTTTATGAAGGGGATGTGGTATGTCTTGAATCTGTTGAATACTATTTTGCTGTTTTGTGTTGATGTTTGGTGTTCTTGAGGGAGGGAGTAGATGTTTTTAAGAACTCCCCGTGCATGTGTGTGAAGTAGGCATTTTGATGCTGAAAGGCTTCTGAGACACTTGTGGAAGTGTTAGTGAAGGTAATGAGTACCGGGATGGGTTGGCTGTGTTGCACATAGGTATCAACCTTTGTGTTTTAACGTCGGCTACCGGGATGGGTAGGCCGAGTTGAGTGGGTTACGTGGCACGCATGTATGCATACAGGACCTAACTTGGTTTTTGTTGGCGAACTTCAGTAGACCAGGTTCCCTACCCGTGGTCGTTCCCTTAGAGTCATTAAGACTCGCTCCCCTTTCTATAAGGAATACCGGGTTCCTTACCCGGGTGATACGTTAGAGCTATTGAGCTCAAGTTACCTCACCAAAGATAGAGAGAGCCACCAGGTTTCAAACTCGGATAAGCTCGTGCCTTCTCGGGAAAAGAGTTGTCGGGTTCACCTACTCGGTTGAACCTATGTTCCTTCTTCTAGGACGACCGGATTCTATACACGTGTCTTCTTTAGAAGCTCATCCTGCCCTTTCCTTACCCATGGTGGGCTGTTTCCTTAGAATTACCAAGTCCAAACCCCTTTTGCTAAGAACTTTACAAGAAACCTAAGGGCCTCTTGACCGCCTTTGGCAAATCCTTAGCAAACCCAACCGACCTTGACCAGGTTCTTCCGACCTCGTCCGTGTTGCTACCCTTGCCTTCTCTTACCCAAACTTTACCCCTCTGACCGACCTCTACCGACCTTGTCCGCCTTCGTCCGACCTTGTTCGGATTCTTACCTTGGGGTAGTATGTCTAAGTGGCAACTCGGACACCTCTTACTTCACACTGGTTCACTTATTTGTATGTGCTTACATTGGTGGCATTTGAACTCGGCCTATGTGATGGCTTGAGATGAGGAATGCGTTTGGATAAACATAAATACCCATGGGGGTGTATGGCGTATCCTGGCTAGGTCGGGTTGAGCCTGGTTTTGGGTCATACATTGATGGTGCCGTGGTGATATTCTATGTATAGCCGTGAGATGCCGGGACTGGATTGTGGTAAACCTTGCAAGGGCCATAGTCAGTGCATCGATGGGCTCTTGTGTGGGCGGTAGGTTACATAAGGGGTGAATGGAGTTTCCTGGCCAGGCCTGGTTGAGCCTGGTTCTAGGTCATACATTCATGATGCCTATGTAACATACGACATTTGCATGGCGGAAATGGGGTTGATGATTGGCTGTAGGGTACGGAGGTACTGGGGGGCCACGTCTGTTGGAAACTCCTTCTGACACCTATTGGCTAATCACCGTGGGGGGGGGGGTGATTCCTGTGCACGACAGGGTGACCCTGACAAGCTACTACATCATCTTACCACAGGGATGGCCCATTTCCGGGATGGTACCACATTGCATAATGAGAATTGAGTCAGGAGCATGCATCATGCTAGATTTTGTGAGTTGATTTATGAAATGGTTGTGGATGTCTGTATATGTTGGTGTTTGATGGATGCTTGGAATGTTGTATTGATATGTTAATGACCGTGTTGCTTCTTGACCGGGTTGTGCTCCTTTCCTGTTGTATTTATTGTAGTTATTTAATATGATGAACTCACCTTTGCTTTGTTGAACCTTGTGGATTAGTACCTGTGATGATCGAGAACCGGGTTCGTGTGAGCAGATGGGCAGCAGTAGGCACTTTTTGGGAGTGGACCGAGTTGTTTGGGACCGCCGTGTTTGCCGAGATGTCAATGGACCTGATCCCGGACAGGAGTTACACTTTGCTAGATGCACCTTCCTTGTTTTAATGGATGCACTCCTTGTTTTGCTAATTACACCCCTAACGTCTATTTCTCTTCCTATTTGTAAAACACCGTATGTATATTTTTGAGACATAATCTTTTGTACTTGTAATTAAAATATGTCTGATATGTGCAAACATATATTTGAAATGTATTATGAGTACTTTTAATTACATGAATTTATATCATGGTTATGAGTTAGTAATACAATAGCTATGTGGTGGGTCGTTACAATTACAGAAATACCCCTGGGATGACAAAGTACCAAAATATCTTTAGAAACGGACAAACATCACAAGAAAACTAGAAGTACCTACTGGCCAAAAATTTATGATTAGGTAAGCCAGAAAATAAGTTGCTAAATTTTGCTACTCAATATAATAAATGCAATAAAACAAACCTTACAGTAAAAATTAAGGAAGATCGCATGAGTATTTAAAACTATCATGACCTATATTTTTAGACCATGTAATAATAAGATGAGGAAAATTATCACATGAGAGACACCTGATATGGTAGTGTGATACAAGAAGGATAGTATAGGAAACTGATGGATCCAAGTGACAAGTTTAGAAGTGTTTAGAGTAGATTTAGTCATGATCTAGTCATGTGGAATGTGGGATAAAGATTTAAGACTTTCGATAAATGACACCTTATTAGTCATCACCTTAATTGGAAAGCACATAAAGTACGTATAAACACTCTACTTAGGTGCAACCACTTGCATGTGTATGTGAGGTTTTTTTAAGTAAAATCAATAGAAATGGAGAAGCAGTCGTGCAAATGTGTGTGTGTCTCCGTGAATGTATGAATCATAAGGTGAATGCATGCCTTCTATGAATAAAATAAAAGAAGACCAGCCTCCTTAGCAAGCTTCCATGTGAACACCTAGAAATTATGAAGGAATCTTTGATTTTGCTTGTGTGAGCAGACGGGCAACAGTAGGACTATGAAGATGACCATCTTTTGGTTGGAGCCGCCGAGTTGTCGGGATGTCGATGGATTAGATCCCGGGCAGGGGTTGTGTTTTGCTAGTTACACCCCGTTGTTTAAATTCTTGTCTCCTTTGTAAAACACTTATATGTTTCTTTTGACATGGTTGATCGTACCTAAAACTAGATCACGTGTTGCATGTATTGTATTACGATATATTATCTACTTGTGTATTCTTGTTTTGCTTCGTGGTAATGATTATGTGCTCGCGAAAAACATACTACCATTTTCATAATCAAATTAAGGGGTTTTCTGTTATTAAAACCTTTTAAGGGCGTGATTAAGAGTTAGCAATATAGTAGCGACGAGGCGGGTCGTTCCACACCCTATCGTGCACTGGCCATCTTAGTAGCCACATTAGTAGCCCCTTAGTAGCCACATTTTTATCCCATAAAAACCATAGGTACACACTGCCTTCATTCTATTTTCATCTATGCAATTATGAAGTATGAAACATGGGCACCAGCAATGCACTGACCGTGGATAGAGACCAACCCTTCCTCGCAAGGATATCCAATAAGTCATGCATCTCCCATGTACATATACAACATACAACCATGGGCTCATCAATGCATTCACTGTGGATAGGGATGATGTGTTGCAAACACATCTTAAATAATAGCTTAGTTTAGGTCATATTTGCATTGAATAGTTAGAAAATAGCTCTAGAAATTAGGCATATTTAGTATTTTGTGTTACATAAGGCATTTTAATACTAATTGAGCATTTGCAGGCCAAAAAGAGGGAATTCAAAGCAAATAAAGAAAGAGCCAAGATCTGCAATATCACGCGAGTCGCGCCATTGTTCAAGTGAGTCGCGTGGGAACTTCAAGAATTAAACATTTCAGCACTGCTGGTTCACGCGAAGCGCGCCACATGTCACGCGACACGCGCCATTTTATTCTGTCAAGCCACGCGACTCGCGCGAGATCGCGCGCGAGTCGCGTGGGTTTGATTGTCTTGCCTTAATTAAAAGATATATGTTCTGAAATTAGGCAGAGGTTTTTGCTTTGTTACTGTAATTAAAAATACTCGATAAATAGGAGTGTTCTCTGGACTTTTGGGGACAGACACGGAGACCTAGCTGGGGGATACAATTGGATAAAGTTTAGAGAGTTTTATTGAAGGCAAAAACCCTAGGAATCAAGATTGGGAGTCAAAGTTCTGCATAATCATGTTTCATCCAAACGCTTTGGTGTTCTTGAAGCCTATGACTAGCTAATCATCTTATTGTGGGAAGGCCATGAACTTATGAGTTTCCTTCTGTAAATTGACTGGTAGTAAATGCATATGTTTTGTTTATTTTAGTTCTTTTCTATGCTTATATCTATCTTGTTTAGAATTGATCACTCTAGATAAGTATCGAGAATTATAATTCACAATGGACACGTTGGGGTTGTAATATCTGACATGTTAAGATTAACATTCGTTCTTCACCTAGACATAGGGATGCATGAGTGCGGAGGTTATAATATGTTCTTTGAATGCTTGAACTGATTAGTTTCACTAAGACATTAGGTTACAAACTCAGTTTAAAGGGTTAATTCACTAAGACATTAGGGATTAACTAAAATAGAAAAGACTTATTCTCCGAGTAAACATAACACGAACCCATAAGATTTATTCTTTGAACACCTAGTTTGATAGATTCGCTAAGGGTTTAGGTTTCTTTATCATCTAGAGGGTGAAATCGCTGGTTAATGCTCTTAAGAGTCTAGGATTTACGACTGTAGGAAAGATTTATCTTATGCATACTTCAAGGTTAACTAAATCAGTCAATTGAAGGAGGGAATACTTATAAGGGATTGTGCCTGACCACAATTATTTCTCATTGGTAATCTTTCGATTTTAAATTTACTGTTTTGTTCAATTTTCTTTCTCAATTCAACACAATCATCCAACTACTGTTGCGTACTTTTTCTGTTTCTTGTTCAATCATAATCTGTATAATTATTGCGAAATCTTTCCAATCCCTGTGGAGACGATACTTTACTTACACTTTATTACTTGTTAAACGATCGGTGCACTTGCCGTAAACATATTCGCATAAATCGCGCAACAAGGGACCAACCCTTCCCCGCAGGGATATCTAGTCATGCACCCCCCATGTGTATTCATAGCATACAATGACATTGTCAACATCAACATTATCTCTCATCAATGTCATTATCAACATCATTTCATCTCAATGTCATCAACAACATCAACATCATTTTATTTCAGTATCATCATCGTAAATATCAATATCATCTCATTTCAATATTATCAACTATATTATCTCATTTCAACATGATTAACCATATCAACATTATCTCATTTCAACAACATCAACCACATCAATAGCATCTCAATTTCAATACCATCAATGACATCAACATCATCTCATTCATTCATAATCCATATTACCACGAGATTGGTATTTTAGGAAAATTCTAAATTAAAGAGGAGAAACTAAATATGAAAATGTATTATAAAATTTTGGGCAGAGTCTCCTCTGTAATTAAGACTTTTTTACAAAAATACAATCATTGAAACAACAACATCATTCACAATTTTATCCATCAATAACAAATGCATCGCATCCCATTAGTTAAAAACACAGTTTTCCATGAAAACCAACACACAACAGGGATAAACATACATCAATAATAAATATATCGCATCCCATTAGTTTAAAACATAATTTTTCTTGAAAACCAGCACACAACAAGGACAGACATACATTTCCATAATTGGGTTCCCTGACCCCCAACTATGGTATCAAAAGTTATAATCAAACAATAAACTCCCCTCATCTATCTATAAATTCTCCCGTTAGCTCCTCACGGTGTTATTTTGATATCCCTCAAATTCGCATGCTTTGGCCCAAACGTAGTGCTTTATATACCAAATCGAAGACAATTTAGTATAGATTTCAAAGACAAGGTCAATATTAACATTTGGGGTCAAATACCCACTCAAATTTAAAAGAGGCTAAAATGGTGTTTTGGGAGTCCACAAAAATGACATCAATTTTATAAAAAGAAAACTTTTACTACGTCTCATTTTCAAAGGGTTTTCAAAGGAAGTGTAAAAACACTCAATAACAGTACTCAAATCACAAGAGATACTAAGAGAGGCTTAAACTAACTAGGAGAAGACAAGGAAATCATGGTTACCTTAAAAAAACCAAGAAAGAAGGATTGAAAAGGGTTTCTCTTCGTGCGGTGGTTCGACGGCAAGTGGCGGTGGCTCATGGCTGTCACTGGTGGCTGTGAGTGGTGGAAGAGATGATTCTAGGGTTTTGGGTGAGATTTTAGAGAGAGAGAAGTGAAAACGCATTTTTCTACACTGCTAAACGTATTTATAATCCACAGTTCTTGTTCAGCGCGCTCGTCTCGCTCAGCGCAATTTCCTCTCTGTTTGGGAATTGTGCTTAGCATGCCGGTTGTGCTTAGCTCGAAATTAAAAGTTGTTATTTTGAAGATCCCAATGGTCAAAATATGAAGAGATCCAATGGTTAACGAGTCCAAGATTGTAGTTTTACTAAAACAGGTTTTGGGTCAAACTATCAACCACACATTTTAAACATAGATCAAACAAACTTCACATAACTTGACATCCACACCAAGTAATTGCACAAGGTTAATTTACAAAACAATTCAACTAATCAAAACTTATCAAATAATCAAATAACACAACAAATACATCAAACATCTAGTTTTAGTTATCAAAATTTCAGGGCGTTACAGAAGTCACCTGGTTTGGACCTAGTCATGCACAGTTCAACTCATCAGTGACAAAAATCATAAATATAACATAAAATTACTCTACTAGAACACTATTAATAATATTTTTTAAAATGATATAGAAAATGAAAAACTGCCTCAAATATTTTTAAAAAAAAAATTCAAAAACACTACGATAAAGTGTACAAATCAATTTTAATTTTTGTAATTTTTTTGGTGATTTTTAAAAATCATGAAAATAGAAAATAAATTCAAAAGTGGCCTAGATCATCGAATTTGGCAGCAAAGATCCCCAATGACCATGTTTGTCCCTTATAGGGTCACCATAATTTATTAATTTTTTCTACATTCTGGTAAATTTTCAGCCCATCCTGAGCTAGTCAATGTGAAATGACCAAAATGCCCCAGCGTTAAAACTCCTAGTCGCATGTGGGATAAACTTTGGATATCAAGTTGCACAGCTAAATTCCATAAGATAGATCACTTATGCAACACAAAACACAACTACACTACACTGCACTAATCCTCTCCATTATTACTTTGGTTTTCACTTTGTTTACTCTGTTCTGCACTACTAATTCAAACACACTACATAACAACATTAATAGCACCAATTCAATATATCAAAAAGTTAGTGGTATGAAAAAAGGACAATGCTCAACATGCAATAGAATGCAACAAAATGGAGAATATGCAGAATATTGAAAATGCATAATGTGCAACAAATGTAATTTCTTTTCCAATAGACAGATGAAAAACTACTATATTAATATCTAATTATGAGTGGATTAAGCTTGGTACATAATGAACAATATCCCCGACAACGATGTCAGTATTGATAACGATTGTCGAATCGCTACAAGACAAATAAAACTAGGATAATTTTGTAGTACAAGAATAACCTACGTAGACTTAGAGATACAATGAATTTGGTTCCAACTTCAATTCATTGATAAACAACATGGGGACTTTCATCAAATGGTTTGCAAACACTAAGTAACAAAATTGCAGAAAAACATTAACAGAATTGACAAAAGATGTTGTAAAATAAATTCAAGAATATCAATCCAATTCACCAAACCAAGCAATGCAAATTATCATAGTTCTCAGATAATGATCATATTATGAAGGTTCATTCAATTACATTAGAAGCAATTCAATTGAACTAACTCCTAAATCAATTGAAATCACAAACCAAATTGAAATATCATCCAAACAATCTGTGATTAGAATTTAAAATTAGGAAATGAATCCATAACCTAATCTATTTTTAATCCTAAAGACATTCATAATCATGAAAATTGAAGAGATGATGGAAGAAGAAAATGAACATACACAGAGAAATTGAAATACCAAACCAGAACTCAAACTCTCCTTGCTTGTATTGGATCATTGGATTGATTGATTGTTTACCCTTCCATGATCATCATCAATGGAAGAGCCACAAAATTTGTGTAAGAAAATAGAAGAACAAAGATGAAAGGAAGAAGAAAAATGAAGAACAATTGAGAGAAAAAGAGAGAAAATATTTTAATTCTGAAAACTTACACAAGAAACTACAAATTCTGTTTGTACAAGATGAAGTAACTAACTAACTAACTAATTAACTAACTACACTAATATATAGTGACTGAACAGAAGAAAGGGATGGGCTCTGATTAGGCCCATCTAATCTAACTAAATTATGTTAATTACACCAATCAAAGCCCAAACTCACAGCCCAAAGCTCAAGTGCAGAGGTGTTGACTTCCAAGTCTAAAACCGGCAGAATTGGCCCAAGCTTATCTCTTGACAAAATTGTATCTTTTTCCCTTAGCTTTCCAGGGACTACTCAGATGCTCCATTTGGAGCTCTGTGAGTCCTCTAGGTCTTGCACAAGGAAGATAAGTCAAGTAAGCACAAAATTTGTAAGTAAGAAACAATTATCAATTAAGCCCAATTATTTGCCTAAGACCAAAACTGAGTTAAAGTGAGAAAATAAGAGTCCAAGAGAATTCAAATAATCTAAGAAGAATAGAAAAATATTAAACTAAAAATAATCAATCATACTGATGTATGTCTAAACCCATTAGCCATGAATTTCCCAAATCTACCTTGCATTGAAACCCAAACTTTAAGCTTTTCTCAAAGACACAAAGCTATCCAGTTTTCATGAAAATGTATGGCTGTTTGTGAGTTTTAAATTCAGCAATGGAAGGTGGAATAAAGGTAAGGGATGAAGGTGGTTGGCACCATGGAAAAGCTTTTCAATAAGCCTAGGAAGAATCGCCACAATAGCATGAAGCCATTGATAAGAAACAAGAGGTTCTTGTACAAGAACGTGAGAGAAACTCTCACAACAATTTTTAGAATTGTATTCAATGACATCAAAGTTTTTTACAACAGTTTTTGGGACAGCTTATATGCACGAAATTACAAGGCTTAAATGCACATGAAACACAAATGAAATGAAGTGCAATCTAAGAAGCTAAATAAGGCTTGTAATGCAAGCTTCCCTAAGGTAACTTTGGTTGTCCTAATTCGTGTAATAGGTGCAGTATTTTAAGGCTTAAGGTGCAGTTTTTCAGCCTCTAAGTGCAGCCCACAATTCACACACAAGTGCACTTACAAAGCTTTACACTAATGCACTAAAAGCCTTGTTATTACAACTAATTTTGCCACTAACAAGTGCTGGAATTTATGGAATTAAATTCAACTTTAGAATACAAAATTCAGCCCTTATTATTCTTGAGTTGGTGTGCTTCTTCATGCTTGTCCAAATTGGCTTGGATGTGGTCTTGAAGTGCTTGAGTTCTAGCTCTTGTCATTGGTCCTTTAAAGCTCACCAAAGGAAGTGTTTCAAGCTCTCTTTCTAGACCTTTAGCTTGCAATGGACCTCCATCACATACTTCTACACCAAAAACTATGAACATGATTTGTAAAGAATCAACCTCCAAAGTGAGTAGAACAACATTTTCAAACACTCCACAATGAGAAATGATATCATAAAAGATGAAATTCATAGAAACAAATGAGATTAATATCAACTCGGATTTTGTTTCTAAAGAACATCATAGAAAACACTTGATTCACTAAAACAAAGGAAGACATCTCAAAGGTGTAGAATTCTCACACATGCAAGTGTATCATCTCAATTCCAACACTGATATGTCGTAAATAAATTTTTCAATTCATTTCCCATCAAATCAAAGATAAAGTACATAATCATCATGGATCATTAGGACTTTTAGGGTTGGGCCTGGCTTGAAAGAAATTTTGGATTTTCTGGATATTCAAAAATACCTTGAGAATAGGAGAGAAAAGATAAAAACAAGCTAGCAACTCAAATGAATCATCACTTCCTATCTCTTCCCTTTTCTACCAAGTCATCAATACTATACCAACATCCCAACTTATAGAATTTACAACTAATTTGTATAGTTTAGAACATAATGTACATAATTCATACATTTATTTATTCACAAAGAACTTGTTTCCATTTTCTTTTTCTTTTACTTTCTTTCTTTTATTTTCTATACAATATTTAATTTACATTAATGACCACATTTAAAAACAAAGTATCTACATCATATTAGCCACCAAATGATAGAAATCCCCAACAAATCACCTCTGCTCTCTTAACCTAAGGTCAGGTAGGAAACTCTTATCCTAGGTTAGTGTTCCAACAAAATATCGAGTGTTTAGCTCAAAGGGCTTGCAAATGGTAAAACAATATACATTGGGATAGCTTTTTGGCCAATGGCTTAAAATGTACAAGAAAGAAAGAATGTCTAAATCATATCCAAGCATCATATGTTATGATATAATTAGACATTCATGCAAAATCAACTATAGAACATATCAGTGAGAACACTCAATGTAAAATCTGTGGTTGCACACAATCACTATAGATTAAGGCATGTTTCCATGTTCAAATCAAATCAGTGTATTGAAAGTTGTTCTTTATCAAGTCCATGCAAAAACATCTGAATTCATTTGGTATTAGGGAAGTCATTCATTTCTTTTCATTCTCAATGTTTCAAAAAAATCACTTTGTTGTGTTCTGATCCAATTTAAAAGAAAGTTTCAAAATCACCAGTAGCTGATTCTTTCCAAGGAAAATTTTCTTTTTAAGTCCCAAAAAGAGTTATATATATTCTACAACTATGCTAATAGAATAAAATTATTCAATAATGTGTACTACCAAAAAGAAGGAAACCTCTATGTACACATATTAAAGTGCAGGCATAAACTAATCAAAATCACAAAAGCACGTAAATATTCAAGCAAAAATCTAAAATAGTAAATAAGGCAATAAAGTACTGAAGTTTATATTACAAAGCAATGAAGAAACATAAAAGACAAGTTCACAAATTTTTTACGATCATGGATGAAGAGCTCAGTCTCCTCCAATGAAATAATCAATAGGATATGCCATGTCTTCATCCTTATTTGTTCTTCCTCGTCATTGGTCATGTGCAACTCCTTGGTGATACGTAGGACCTGTCTCCTCCTGAAAAATAGGCCTGTCTAGGCCATGCAATTGAAAATACTATGAATACACTGCAAATGAACCAAGAGGAGGGGGTGAATTGGTTCAAACCAAATATTTAAAACTTTCTGAAACAAATTATGGAATTAAAACTTAGGATCGTATCACAAGTTCACCTTAGTCAAATTCAGAAATCTTTCTTCACCCAAGATCACCCTTAGTTATGAAAGCAATGACAAAAAATGTTTCCTTGATAATAAAACTTGATTTCACAAAGACATGCAATGAAACCTACTGAAATTTAGACAAGAGACAAGCAATTATACTGGTTCACCTCTCAACCTTGGAGGCTACATCCAGTTGCTTCCAACCCATACTAGGTTAGAGTAATTACTATATCAAAGAATCTTTTACAAGCAATCCACAAGTGGCCTCTTTATCAACCCTAGACAAAGATACAAATTCTAAAACCCTATTAGAATACAAATCACTTAAGATACTGAGAACCCTACTCAGAATCCTAAACTCTAGAGAACCCTACTCTAGCATGCTTGAAAAGAAACCAATTGATATACCACAATACAGCAGAAAATGTTAGAACTTCTAAAAAGATAGGTTCAAGATAAACACAACCTGAGATCTTTCATGTATGAATGAAACGAAATGAGATTACCACACTCTCCAGGTTGTAAAGAACAATAGCTCAGAATCACGATCTTGAAAACCTTCTTTCTCTAAAAAAACTCAAAAATATTGATCACACAAGATGTTATTTAAACTCAGATCAAAACAGTAATTTGTGCACTTTTGAAAGCTCAGAAACTTTTGGGTAAGTCACTCTTTGTTTAGAGTAAATCGCTCAATGTCTATTTATAAGAAAAAGACTCACCAAGCTTTATATAAAACAGATTTAACTGACAATAATCGATTAATTCGCTAGTGTAAACGATTAAATTGCCATATGTAATCGATTAAAGTAACTAGATAATCGATTAAACTGTTCATCAGCTTTCTGGAAATGGCTTCATGAACATAATAATCGATTAAACCATTCAATAATCGATTAAACCAGAACAGCATCATGAAAAATGAATTCAGATAATCGATTATGTAAGGAGGTAATCGATTATTCCAGTGATGCATGATTTTTCATAAAACACTATGTAATCGATTAAAATGAGTATGTAATCGATTAAATTGTTCTTCAAGGCTTTTCCAGAAAAGATTGAATGTCTTTAATCAATTAAATTGATTGTGTAATCGATTAAAGCAGTAAGAATTGCTTTTTTAAAGAACTTAGCTTTTGAGAACTTATCTTCTTGTAAAACCATTTTGATCGATTAAGTACTCAGCACAGTTTAAGTACTCAGCACAGTTCTTGGCCTGTTTTGCTAGTCATTTACAACCTGCTTCCTTGGTTGTGCATGAAGCGAAAATACATGATGTTGTCTATGATGATATCGGGCCCAAGCCAGCCAAGAAATGACATTGATGTTTATCTTAGACCCTTGATTGAAGACTTGGAAAACTTGTGGGATGAGGGGATTGCCATGTTTGATGGGTATCGCAAGGAGACATTCAAGTTGCGTGCAATGCTATTTTGTACCATTAATGATTTTCCTGTGTACGGGAATTTAAGTGGATACAGTGTTAAGGGCCATCGTGCATGCCCTATTTGTGAGCAAGACACGAGTTACGTGCAACTTAAACATGGAAGAAAAATAGTTTACACTCGCCATTGACATTTTCTTAAACCTTATCACCCTTATCGCCGATTGAAAAAAGCGTTCAATGGAAGTCAAGAGCATGAAACTGCACCGATTCTGTTAACCGGTGAGCAAGTTCTTGAGCGGGTTGAGGACATCCATATTGTATTTGGAAAGATCCAAAAGATCAAAGGTAATACTTGCATATGGAAGAAGAGGTCGATATTGTTTGATCTTCCATACTGGTCTGATCTAGATGTTAGACATTGTATCGATGTTATGCATGTGGAGAAAAATGTGTGTGACAGTGTCATCAACACGTTGCTCAACATTCAAGGCAAGACAAAGGATGGTTTGAACACTCATCAAGATCTTGCTGAGATGGGTATACGTGAGCAGTTACATCCTAGGTTCGATGGTAAGAAAATTTACTTGCCTCCAGCATGTCACACTTTGTCAAGAAAGGAGAAGATAAGTTTCTGTCAGTGTCTGCGCCGAGTGAAAGTGCCACAAGGATACTCTTCAAATATTAAGAGCCTTATACAGATGAAAGATCTGAAACAAGTTGGCTTAAAGTCTCACGATTGCCACGTATTGATGCAACAACTGTTAGCCGTGGCAATTCGAGACATTTTGCCTAACAAAGTGAGGCATGCTATAAGTCGCCTATGCTTTTTCTTCAATGCCATTTGTACGAAAGTCGTGGACCCTGTAAAGTTAGATGACATGGAAGAAGAGGCGGCAATTATCTTGTGTCAGTTGGAGATGTATTTTCCTCCTTCATTTTTTGACATAATGGTCCACTTACTTGTTCATTTGGTGAGGGAAATTAAATTGTGTGGTCTCGTTTATTTACGGTGGATGTACCCGATCGAGCGATACATGAAGATCTTGAAAGGGTATACAAAAAACCTACACCATCCTGAAGCATCCATAGTTGAAAGGTACATTGCAGAAGAAGTTGTAGAATTTTGTTCAGAGTACCTTGAAAAAGCAAAACCTGTTGGTCTTCCCGAGTCGCGACATGACGACAAAGTGACAGGAAAGGGTACATGAGGGGTGCATGTTATAACTCCTGCTTTGCAGGAATTGCAACAAGCTCATTTGTATGTCCTGAATAACAGTAATGAAGTCCTACCATACATGGTTCGTCATGAAGCATTACTCAAGGAAAGTAATCCAAGAATGACGAAGAATAGGCTGTTGAAAGAGAATAACAAGACTTTCTTGAATTGGTTTAAAGATACAATATTTAGTGATGAATCTGCATCTGAAACAATGAGAAAGTTAGCAGATGGGCCAAAAAGAAATGTTAGAAGTTGGCAAGGGTACGATATCAACAAGTACTCCTTCTACACCAAACAACAAGATGAGAAGAGCACAATGCAAAACAGTGGGGTTAGCCTAAGGGCTGAGTCACAGCACTTCACTACTTTGCATGACCATAATCCACGTTTGGCATGCATGCCTTACTTTGGAGTCATTAATGACATATGGGAGCTTAATTATGTTACCTTCACTGTGTGTGTTTTCAAGTGCAAGTGGGTTGATATCAATAGTGGTGTGCGAATCGAAGACTTGGGATTTACTTTGGTAGATCTTAACAAGCTAGCTTATCAAGATGAACCTTTCATCATGGCAGAACAAGCTAAACAGGTGTTGTATGTTCAAGATCCGTGTGACGAAATGATGGACTTCAAAATTGAATCAAGTCCTGTTTGCCCTGATCTTCCTTGCAATGGAACTCAATCTTCAATTCACTTCAAAACAGAGCATGTAACCCCTTCCCTAGAATGGGGTTGTTTATGTTTTTCTAAATTCAGAAATGGATTATGGAAGAAGAATAGAAATGGATTTGGATTGACACCATGGAATAGGAATTCCAATAAGTCTTGCAAGAATCACCACAATAGCTCAGAAGCCATTGATAAGAAACAAGAAGTTCTTGACTAAGAACAAAGGGAGAAAACTCTCACCAACAATTCAGCAATTGTATTAATCATCCAAAGATTCCTTACATTCAATTTTTGGGACCTTATATAGGCCACGAATTACAAGCTAAATGACACTAAAATGTAATGAAAATACAAGTGAAATGAAGCCTAAATGAAGCTTGAAGTGCAAGCTTTCTTTAAAATGACTCTTGGCTTCTAAGTTTCGTGCTTTTGCAGAGTTTACTGATTTAATCAATTATTTCATCCATGTAATCGATTATTTAACCTAAATAATCGATTACTTGGTTTGGTAATCGATTATTTTGCTCTGATCCTTCCTGGAAACTGATATATGAGCAAAATAATCGATTAATTCTACATGTAATCGATTAAAACAGATCTATTTACACTTTTCTAGTTGATTTAATCGATTACAGACATGTCGTAATCGATTAAAATAGACAGACTTTGTGAAACAGACAGCATTTGCTTGTGTAATCAATTACAGACATATCGTAATCGATTAAAACAAACAACACTTTGTTTATTACCACAGACAACACTTTTTTTGATGTATTTGCATTGAATTTTGTGGGCTTCTTCATACTTTTCCAAGAGATACAAATTAGATTGGATATGTTCTTGGAGTGCTTGAGTCCTAGCTCTTTAGCTTGCATTGATCGTCCATCATACCCTCCTTCTTGAGAGAAACTTTTCCTCAAGTTTATGTCTTCATTTGGACCTGCATCATACAAGGAAAAATCACATACATTGGAAGTAATATTCACACTATACTTACTTTGCCACTCAAGATTCTCTAGAAGAAATTTATCCTTCCACTTAGGCTTAATGGCTTGTTTAGCATTTTGTTCCATTTTCCTCTCCACATAGGCCGTCACTTTTTCATACAATTTCTTCCCATAAGAAGCTTTAGGTGAAACATCATGATTCATCAAAGAAAAAGTGTTAGGCAAAGGTAGTAAATCAAGAGGAAATAAAGAATTAAAGCCATAAACAATTTGAAAATGAGACAAGGAAGTAGTTTTGTGAACTACTTTATTGTAAGCAAATTCATTATGAGGTTGACATTCCTCCCAAGTCTTCACATTGCCCTTGATGTACCACTTAGCATGTCTCTTATTGATTGTACCTTGACTTTTCAAATAATCAATAGACTCATGATCACTATGGAACACAAATTTCTTTGGTAAAAAATAATGTTGCCAAGTTTTCAAAACTCTATCAAATGCATACAACTCTTTGTCATAAGTGGAATAGTCTAGACATGCAACTTTTAATTTCTCACTAACATAAGCAATAGGATGTTTATCATGAATCAAAACCCCTTTAATACTTACATTAGATGCACCAATTTTCAATTCAAAAGAAACATTAAAATTAGGCAATGCAATAATAGATGCATGATTCATATTATCCTTCCATGGTTGGAAAGCATCTTCACCCAAAAAAGGTTGCATAGCTTTGAGCCCTTTTTCTCCTTCCCTTCCATCATGTAAACAAAGAGAGTTAGAAACAATATAATGAAGAGGTTGTCTTGCTAATAACACTCTCTTGACATCTTTTCCTCTAAAGAACAAACTTTTTTTAATCCCACAAATTTTTTTGTTATCATTTTCTTTTTCCTTTCTTTTTTTCTCCCTAATTTTTTTCTTTTGTAAATCACTCTTTTTTTCTTTTTCTACTGCAGTAATTTTTTTTAAATCCTTAATTCTCTTTTCTTTCATCTTTATTTGATCTTCACAAACTTGTCTAGGAGTCAAAGGCCTCAAAATAATTTTCTTGCCTTTATGCTCAAACTCAAAAGTATTTTCCTTGCCATCATGTACAACTTTCCTATCATATTGCCAAGGCCTACCAAGAAGAATATGTCCAGCCTCCATAGGAACAATATCACAAAGAACATTATCATGATAAGCATTAATAGAAAAAGGAATGAGCACTTGAGAATTTACCACCACTTCTCCACTTTCACTAAGCCATTGTAGCTTGTATGGCTTTGGATGTTTTGTGGTTGGCAAGTGTAATTTATCCACAAGTCTTGTGCTAGCTACATTGGTACAGCTCCCACCATCAATGATGAGTGAACATACTTTGTCTCTAACCAAGCATCTTGAGTGAAAAATATTTTCTCTTTGATTTCCCTTTTTATTTAGGCAAAAACTACTCAACATTCTCCTAGCCATCAAGAGATCTCCCTCTTCGGCCTCCACAAGTGTAAGTTCCTTCTCTTTCTCACTTGAAGAACTAGACGAGTGACTTGAAGATTCACTCTTTATGTTTCCATCCTCTAGCAAAATCATAGTTCTTTTATTTGGACATTGAGAAGCAATATGTCCTCTTCCTAGACACTTGAAGCATTTGATGCTCCCCGTTTTTGTTGGAGTTAATTGCTCAATCTTTTTATTTGGCTTTTCTACCTTTTCTTCTTTACTTTTTATTGGAGAACTCTCCCCTTTTGGCTTATCCTTCCAACTAGAAGTTGCAGCCCTACTAGCCTTGGAATAGGGAATTTTCCTCCTTTTCATTTGTTGTTCCACCCTTTGAGCTTTATGTACTATGTCCTCAATTGTATCATAAGAATATAGCTCCACTACATCTTGAATTTCTCTATTCAAACCATGAATAAACCTAGCCATAGTTGCTTCTTTATGTTCCACAATTCCAGCTCTAATCATCATTAACTCCATTTCCTTATAGTACTCATCAACACTCTTGGAACTTTGGAAATGTCTTTGAAGAAGATTGTGGACATCTCTTGAATAATAAGCTGGAACAAACCTACCTCTCAAACTTGCTTTCAAATCATCCCAAGAATTTACTCTTTGGCTTCTTCCACCAACTATATCTCTTCTAATTTGGCTCCACCACTCCAAAGCATAACCACCAAATTCTATAGTTGCTAGAGTAACTTTCTTGTCTTCCTCAAAATGTTGACATGAGAAAATTTGTTCAACTATCATCTCCCACTCAAAGTATTCATTAGGATCATTAGTGCCAAGGAATTTTGGAATTTTTATTTTCACTCCACCCAATCCTCCATTCGTCTCATCTCTCTCTTCTCTCCCCATCCTCCTATCCTCATCTTCTCTATGTTCTCCCCTCATCCTCCTATCTTCCTCTTCTCTCCTCACTCTTCTAGGATAATGTCTCCTATGATTTTCTCTTCTATCATGTTGTCTCCTTTCCCCCCTATCACTCCTCTCATCATAGTAATTTCCTCCATAAGAAGAAGCATAACCACTCCCCCTTCTACTACCATGAGCCATTCCTTCCATACTACTCATAGAGCTACTCTTTCTTGGCTTCTCCTTTTGCAACTCTTCAAATTTTACTTCCAATCTAGTTTGCAATTTCTCCATTTGCTTAGTCATGGCTCTCATCAACCTAGAGGTTCTAGGTGACAAAGCATCTCGTCCACTTGAACTCATCCTTCAAAGAAATGGTTAGCAAAACACAAGTATATATATAAGAATTTCTCACCACTCTCCAAGTGTTTACTCTCACTCTCGTGTTTGCACACTTTTAAGGCTTTTTCTATGATATTCTCTCTTGCCTTTTTCCACTCTTATTCTCTCTTTAGTTCTTAGGCAAAAACTTCAAATCAAATCAAGCCTCTTTGCTATAGTGAAATATGAAATGATTCTAGACAAGGCTTAAGAGTCCAAAGAATAGAAAACTTCTAAGACAAAACTTTTGGAAATTTAAAGAGACAAGCAACAAAGCACAATTTAGAAAGGACTACTCAAATTGGAATTTAATGAGACAACTCAAGGAATACTACAGCTGTAACAAACTACACAATAAAGATATGCGAATGAATTCAATTGTTAAAAGCCACTTTCATCAATTCTGAATGTCATACACTTTCACTTGATTTTGTTGTTCAAAGCAATTTTGAAAACTTGTAATTTTGTAGCTTGCTTCTAATTTTCTGTTTTCCTTTTCTTTTTCCAGCTACTCTTCACTATTTCTTTTGCTTTCTAATATCACTTGATGCAATTTTTTTTTTTGTTTCTAACACTTGCTTCAGATCAAGCACGAAATTGAAATCAGAACAAAGCTTTATGCAACACAACAACAATAGTAACACGAATTGACAAGAATTAAAGCTAGAAAATTAGGGAAACTTATGAAGAACACATGAAGAACATGAATTCACAAGGAAACTTGAAGGAAACCTAGGGTTTTTGTAACAGAACACCTAACAAACCTACAACACTAAGAATCATAAGAAAACATCAAGAAACAAGGAATTTATAAGGATTTTCGTTGTTCAGATCTATTGCAGAATTTTACCTTAGAAGAATCCCAAAACTGAAATTGAAGAAGAATTCCACAAGGTTTAAGCTCTAGATACCATATGATGGACTCCAAAATTGAATCAAGTCCTATTTGCCTTGATCTTCCTTGCAATGGAACTCAATCTTCAATTCACTTCAAAACAGAGCATGTAACCCTTCCCTAGAATGGGGCTGTTTATGTTTTTCTAAATTCAGAAATGGATTATGGAAGAAGAATAGAAATGGATTTGGATTGACACCATGGAATAGGAATTCCAATAAGTCTTGCAAGAATCACCACAATAGCTCAGAAGCCATTGATAAGAAACAAGAAGTTATTGACTAAGAACAAAGGGAGAAAACTCTCACCAACAATTCAGCAATTGTATTAATCATCCAAAGATTCCTTACATTCAGTTTTTGGGACCTTATATAGGCCATGAATTACAAGCTAAATGACACTAAAATGTAATGAAAATACAAGTGAAATGAAGCCTAAATGAAGCTTGAAGTGCAAGCTTTCTTTAAAATGACTCTTGGCTTCTAAGTTTCGCGCTTCTGCAGAGTTTACTGATTTAATCGATTATTTCATCCATGTAATCGATTATTTAACCTAAATAATCGATTACTTGGTTTGGTAATCGATTATTTTGCTTTGATCCTTCCTGGAAACTGATATATGAGCAAAATAATCGATTAATTCGACATGTAATCGATTAAAACAGAGCTATTTACACTTTTCTAGTTGATTTAATCGATTATAGACATGTCGTAATCGATTAAAACAGACAGACTTTGTGAAACAAACAGCATTTGCTAGTGTAATCGATTACAGACATGTCGTAATCGATTAAAACATACAACACTTTTTTTGATGTATTTGCATTGAATTTTGTGGACTTCTTCATACTTTTCCAAGAGATACAAATTAGATTGGATATGTTATTGAAGTGCTTGAGTCCTAGCTCTTTAGGTTGCATTGATCGTCCATCACGAAAGGTGGTCAGTGGTACTACATGGAAAAACCATTGGTATTAATCTTGACGATGATGACTCAATCGTTGATACGGGTGTCACTCAATTCTCGACTCAAATACCTAACGTCAACAGAGAAGACGAAGTTGACGACGTTCATGCAAATCATAATGATCATGATGAAGGAGAATTAATTAACATCACTTAATGCAATTTTTTTATGTTAACTTTTTTTTACTTTTACAATTTCATATGTAACCTAACTTGTCGCTTAACTTTACTAATTTGTGTTTTTGTTTTTAATAGGATCATGACTACACCACCAAGCTCCCCTCCTCGTGCTGAGTCAGCGCATCCTCCTCTTGAGTCAGCACCTCTTCTTGAGTCAGGACCTTCGCCGTCTATAGTGAAGAAGAATAGGAAAGCAACATGGTTGAGGTCACTGGCTACTAGAGCTGCTGGTGCTGACAGACCAGTTGTTCATGTTGATCCAGCCACTAGGAAGGCTGATGGTCCTCAGGCAAAGAAATTGAGGACGTATCTAGGGATCATGGCTAGAGACAAGGTGGATGTCACCATCCCTAATTGGAAGGAAGTTCCTGCAGCGCAGAAGGAGTTGATTTGGGAAGACATTCAGGTATTACAACTTAAAGGTCTACTGTCATTGGTTGTAGTTATACAATTTAAATTTTGTTGTAACTGCAAAACTGACTTCATTGTAATGCAGGCTGAATTTGATATACCTGAAGCGTCCAACCAACGGACCAAGAAGAAAATTCTGCAAACAGTCAAAGAGCGCTGGAGGCAGTTTAAGTCAGATTTGACCAGGAAATGGGTCTTGACTGAAGGCAAGGACGACGATGCCGACGCTGTCTACGAAAAATACGGCATTAGTAAGGAACAGTGAACCCAATTCTGTCAGAGTCGTAGAGCCGCTTCCTGGGAGGTTAGTTGAGTCACATTGTTTTATAATTTCACAATTATGAAGTCAAACAGGCGCATTTTTTTAACCCTATATGTGTAATTCTTACAGGATGTTAGAAAGAAGGCCCAAGCCATCCAAAAGCTTAACACTGCCCTTCACGTGTTGTCTCATGGGGGTTACGAGTTGTTAGAGAAGAGATTAATGGAGGAATAACAAAAGAAACAATTGGAGGGAGCAACCCGTGATGACAGCACGGAGACCATCATTCATCCTCCGTCCCCTATGCGACGACACGTGAAGTGGAAGTTGGCTCGCACCAAAAAAATGGGGCAAATGACTTCTGAGGCGGCACGTGAGATTGCAGAGAGGATTGTAAGTCAAGCCTCCCTCTTCTCATACACCTTTAATGATTTTTTGCCTCACAAATTACAAAACTAATGTTCTACTTATCTTTATTGTAGGATTCCCTGGATGAGAAATCCACACAGGGTAGCTTTGTCCCCAGTGGATGTCAGGATGTCCTAACTGCTGCCATTGGACGACCAGAGCACCCTGGCCGTGTCCATGCTGCTGGAGCTTGTGTGACCATCATACAGTACATCGGACTGACACCATCAACCTCTCGCAAGTCAAAGTCATCAATGATGCCTGAGGACTTAGATTGACTGAAAGAAAACATCAGGGAAGAGCTGGAGCAGTCTATCACTGATAGACTTATGCAGTCTATCACTGAACGGGTTACCCAATAGCTGATAATGTCCTTCAGCCAGCTACAGTCCCAGATGCAGTCTCAGGGTGCCATGCCTCCTGCAGATGTTCAGCCATGTTTCCTTGGTGCCCGTGTAAGCACCAATGAATCCCTTCGGTAATGACCCAGACAGCAGTGCATCTGATAGGCTTGGGTTGTATGTTAATGACAATCCTCCCCGCCTGGTTACTCTTGGAAGACTTTATAAGGGGTCGACAATCGTGCATAGTGTCACTCTGAGGAATGATCAGGTCAAGGTGGGTGTTGAGGAAGTTTGAGATGCTGATGCTCGCATCCCTGTACTGACACATCTTGTACAGCCTATTTTGAATAAGGTATTTCATTTTTGCCTTCTTTATTCTCATTTTAACAATGATTTGTCTCATATAATGTTAATACAATCGTTGACTTATGTTTGTTAACTGTGTAGGATAAACAGGGACCTCATGGACCGGCGAAACCTATAAATAAGTTGGAACATGTTGAGGATCCCTTGTACCAGATCACATTGACCATCCCAGATCTTTTCTTTAGACCGTTGCAGGTGCCATGGGACCCGAAGATGTTTGGGGTGCATAATGACAAGTTCCCATTGTACATCAAGCAGGAGGATATTTCTGAAAACATCCATGGTGGTCAATGTCTGAACATCTCCGTTATACAACTGTGGATTGTGTAAGTCACTCTCCGATACCTAACGTTACATAACTAATTGTTTTATGTTCATGCATAATTGACTTTATTTACAAAATAATAGGCATATGCAAGGTTGTCAGAATCGCGATTCTACGTAGACTCGTGGAGGCCTCGTAGAATCGAATCGTAGAATCGTAAGAGTCTACTTCAGACAAAAAAAGAGTAAATTAACTAAATACAAAAAAAAATGAGCCAGAAGGTGTATGTAAGCAAAAAAGGGGTGCAGGAAGTAATTTGGTTATGGACCTGGCCCAAATTAAAAAAAAACCTAATTGTGTGCTTATAACTTCTTCTCTTCCATTGCATCTTCTTTCTCCCCTTCTTCTTCTTCGCTGCTGTGCGGTTCAAAGAAAAACAGAACATATGAGGTGAAGCATGGTGATTCGTGAAGCATTGTGTGTTTAAACTAAACCTCTCCTCCTCTTTCACCGGAATATATCCTCCTTCAGCTGGTGGTTTCTGTCCACTCTCTCTTCTCTGTTAACCCCAATTTTTGTTTCTTTTTTTAAAAAATTTTCGTCCATGGCTTCTCTGTTAATCCCGGAATCACCAAATCGCAACCAGACTCGCGATTCAAAGCCGATTCCACCAAGTCTACGCCGAGTCTACCGATTCTACTCAGAAAATGATTCTACATGTGATTTAACTCGCAGAGGCTCAGTAGAATCGTAAAATCAGACGATTCTACGATTTAAATCGTGATTTTGATAACCATAGGCATATGAATGAGTTATGTCTGCAATCGAATCATTCAAATGTGTATGGATTCATCGAGCCACAGTCCATACATAGATCTGGCCAATCTCAATTTGAATCTGAGGACTATCTCAAGAAATGGATGCAGAGTTCACATAAACATGTTTACCTTGCTGCGTACTTGAATGGATAAGTAAAAATATACAAAACAATTTAATTAATGTATGCAGTATAATAACTTATTTTCTCCAACGTAGTTCACATTGGCAACTAGTCGTCATGTGTCCTAAGGCCAATGTTGTCGTGTGGTTCTGTTCGTTGCACAACAGGCCTGCTAACTACCTGAAAGGAATTATTAACAGGTAGGTTGTAATTTGTAACACATTTCTGTTATTATTTCTAACACGTGAATATGTTAATTGTACAATATGCATGCATGTTTCTCTTAAACAGTGCTTTGAAGGCAGTCCATGACACTAAAGGAAATAAATCAAAGGCTACTACTAAATGGATTGCGCTTAAAGTAAGTCTTTTAATAAATCATGGTTCATGTATTAAAAATAATATTTATTACTATTTACACTAATTTTCCATTTAAGTTTGACCATGTTATTGAATTTAGTGTAATAAGCAAAGAGGAAGCACTGAGTGTGGCTATTATGTCATGCATTGGATGTCGACGATAGTCCAAGGAGGCTTCAGGGAGAACTGAGACATAGTAATTGTCTAATTTAAAACTAATTCTATTTTTTTTACTTGTTTTTGTTTTATACTTTTTAAATTATGTTTTATTATGTCATGTAGTATTTCACCAATGAAAGACCACTGGAAGCCCAAACATTGAAGGCTATTAGGTTAGGTGGTTATGGGATTTTTAAACAATTGTACAAACATTAGGTTAGGAAATCATTTTTATGTACATTGACACTATTGAATTTTATTTGTTATTCAAATTTTATTTTATTGAAATTTTATTTTATTGATTTGTATTCTGAAATTGGCTGGCTGGTATGGGTCTGGTATTTCATTTACAGGTTGAAGAACTGCATTAATTAAAAAAATAGAAGAAATATTAAAAAAATTAAAAAAACAACATCGATTTTCAATGAAAACCGATGTTGATATCATTGTATTATAAGTTAACATCAGTTTTCTTATGAAAACTGATGTCCCTATGTGTATAAAAACATCAGTTTTCATAAGAAAACCGATGTTAACATAAAAAACAACATCGATTTTCAATGAAAACCAATGTTGATATCATTGTATTGTAAGTTAACATCGGTTTTCTTAGGAAAACCGATGTTGTTATATGATATCAACATCGATTTTCATTGAAAACCGATGTTGTGTTGTATGTTAACATCGGTTTTCTTATGAAAATCGATGTTGTAGTGTAACCTTTTACATTTATTTACATTTTATTTGTTACATATCGACCTCGGTTTTTACTAAAAACCGATGTGGTACAATTCCGTTAACATCGATTTTGAAAACCGATGTTAACTTCCACACTTTCAATGTCGCCTGATTCAACATCGGTTCAAAACTGATGTCGAAGGTAAAAAATAACCGATATTGAATGTTGTTTTTCTAATAGTGACAGTGAATGCTCTAGGCATATGACTGGAGACAAAAGCAAATTCCTCAACCTTGTGAAGACAAAAAATGGAGGATTTGTTGCCTTTGGAGATAATAGAAAGACCCTTATTAAGGGAGTTTAGTAAAATTGTAAATCCAACTTTGCTCAAATTGAAAATGTTTACTATGTGAAAGGGTTGAAACATAATCTTCTAAGCATTAGTCAACTCTATGGAAATGGCTATGAAATTAAGTTTGAATCAAATACTTGTATGATCAAAGAAGTATCAACTAAACAAAATCCTATTCTCAAGAGTGAGAGAGAAAAACTTGTATAGGATTTGCCTAGAGTCTGTGTGCAGATAGTCATGCTTAGTAGTCTTTGAGAATGATAAATAGCTATGGTATAGAAGGGTAGGCTATCTCAATATGAAATCTTTATCCAAACTTTCTAAATATAAACTTGTGAGAGGATTGTCAAATCTCAAATATGAAAAAGATAGTGTGTGAGGCCTACATTGAAGGAAAACAAAATTTCAAGGTTGTTAATATCCTTCATTTCAAGGTTTCATGTAATTAGTCCCAAATTTAATTTTCTTCCTTTTTTCTTATATGAAACCTTGAAATGAAGGATATTAACAACCTTGAAATTATGAACTTGAAATGAAGGTTGTTAATATCCTTCATTGTCATATTCACACCATAGACAACTGACTTCCGCTGTCACTCTACAAAATTAAACACAAAATTTTCTTTATATTCTGCACCTAGATATTCATTTTCCATATGGAATGCAATTTGACATATATTTGCCTCCTTAAACTTCCTTTATTTATTGAACTTATTGCGGGTGAAATGACTCCAAGAATTAGAAACTTTCATTAACACATTAATTTTTTTTATATAAAAAAACACATTAATTTTTTTCACTCCAATTTATATATTACGATCGGGACTAGTCACCTTGTTCACACCTCACACGGCTATAAAACATCCCCATTCCCTAAAAAGTTTCAGTAAAAGAAGAATTTAGCGCAATTTTGACTCTATAGTCGATACCCCATCAACCACGACATTCAAAATTAAATGTCTTCATCGATCAAATCGCACGTACACAAACTACAATAAACCAATATGGGGGTTACCAAGAAAAAAAGTACAATAGACCTATTAGTCCAAGTGAATTCCAGTATCATTCAGCAAATTCATTTTTGTACAAGTATTGGTTGTATCAGACTTAAATTAAAAAATACATGTTTCTCTGCTTTTATTCCTCAGGATGGTAGGGAAAACTTTGCAAGAAGAAAAATAGTTTAAAAAGATACAAATGTTTTACAAATATCTCACTTGTTGGTAACTAGTAAAAAGAGAGAGAGAATAATTTCTAATTTTGGGGGGGGGGGGGGGGGGAGTAAGGGTAAGAAGCTGATAAGTGATTTTTATATCACTTATTTGCTACTCTTGATTAGTATTTTATTACCCTTTTTGGTGTGTGTTTAATGTCTTTAGTATGGATTAATAGCTTAGACTTTTAAATAGATTTTTATCTCTTAGTAGTTAAAATTGCAGATTTGTACAGTTTTCGTATTTTGGCCATAACTTTTTCTACCAATGTTCGTTTGAGCTGATTTTTCTTTTATTTTTGAGAAAATTCAAATATCTACAACTTTCATGCATAAATAGAGCTCAAATTCTATCAAATAGATGGACGAAATTGGCCCTGAAGTCAGCAGCAGAAATCTGGAATTTATGTAATAGCTAGGGGCAATTATGTCATTTCACCCAAAATTTAAAGTGAGATATTTCCTCTCACTTTTAAGAAATTGGACGGTGCTGGAACAGAAAATGCACTGTTTTTGTTTATTAAAAAACAGAAAGCTACGAAGCTTGGGAGAAGAAGGAAGCTTTATACCATTTTCTTATTTTTCATCATCTTTTCTTGTATTTTCTTCTGCAGATGTAACTATGGTAGGCTAAGATCCCTGTAACCAACTCATATTGGAGATTTCCATGGA
This sequence comes from Glycine latifolia, assembly GCA_013407115.1. Taxonomy (NCBI): domain Eukaryota; kingdom Viridiplantae; phylum Streptophyta; class Magnoliopsida; order Fabales; family Fabaceae; genus Glycine; species Glycine latifolia. The sequence continues at coordinate 25,934,057 of CM023959.1, read as the reverse complement.
TTAATCTAGAGGATTTATGCTCTTTTGCTCAGATTTGTTTCTCCTCTTTCTTTATTTTTGTTTTTGCTCTTGATCATGTTTTTTATTGTAATTCTGTGTATGTTTCTAGGTTCTAATTTCTTTTCCATTTTCTACCCTTGTATTATGCTCTATTTTCGTTTTTGAGCTACCTCCTATATATTATATTTTCTATTTTAGTTGTATTTGTGTGTTTTTGTTGTTTTAGTTGCTTTCTGGTTTTTGTTTTGTTGTTTTTCTAGTTAGTGGAAATTCCTGTTTTGGTGTAAGTTGTATTTCTGTTTTTGGTTCCCTTTATATTTAGTTTTTATTGATTTTCCATTTTTCTATATGTATCTAGTTGTAGTATTGTGTTTTATGTGCATTGTTTGTAAAATTTCTGATAATAGGGAAGGAAGGGATTAAATGCTAGATTTAGTATTTAGGTTGATTTATCCAATGATCACTGTGCGATTGCAATTGTGAACATGTCGTGTTTAATTGAATGCTAGGCGATCGTTTAGTAGGAAGGATATTCTAAGCGAATGCAGAGATTTCGGTTTGTTTAGAATCAACCACAAAGTTGTTTATTATTTTATTCGATGATAGATATCCAAGGAATCTCAATTCTGAGTTGGTTACTCATTTTTAAATTGTCAAATTACTTCTGATGTTCTGTTGTTCTAATCTTTTTGAAACTGAACTCAAAACCCCCCTTTTACATTCCTGTTAATTCTAACAATACAGTGCCAGTTCCAAGTGTGAAACGATCCAGGTTTACTACTATACTATTGAATATGTTTATCCTGATATTTGACTGAGTTCGACGGCTCACGTCAAATTTGGTGCAGTTGTCGGGGAACTAGCTTTGTGTTGCTGGTCTCTACTGAGAGAGATCAATATTCTACTGAAACTTAGATTCTAACATGCACATAATATTCTATCATAATATATCTTTGGTGAAGTCTAAGTTGCTGATATATTAGACTTATTTTCATGTTTTATATACTGTATGCGAAGATGCCTATTTTGCTTGAGGTTGCATGACTAGAAGTAGTAACAATGAGCTTTTAGAATTTGATCCTGAAATAGAGAGAGCATTGCACGCTACTAGAAGAGCACATAGGCTAAGTCAAGGCATTAGCATTGAATCTAACCCTGCATCTCATCATATTGAGCATTCTGCTTTTGATTCTCATTCTGACTTTGCTTTATTTGATTTTGCTAGTTTTTCACATAGTGTAGACTTGTCCAATTTTAGTGTTAGTTCATTTAATTCTGATACTATGGAGAATCAAACTTTAAAGGAACTGTCTGCCTTTGATGTTAATTACCAACCTTTATGCATACAGTATCCTGATTTAGATGTTGACTTTGAGCTTAAATCCGGTGCTATACATCTGCTTCCAAAATTTCATGGTCTTACAGGTGAGGATCCACATAAGCATCTCAAGGAGTTCCATGTTGTCTGCAGTACCATGAAGCCTTAAGGAGTGGATGAAGAACATATAAAGTTGAGAGCTTTTCCTTTTTCACTTGAGGGATGAGCCAAAGATTGGTTACTTGATCTCACACCTTCATCCATTTACAAGTTGGAATGACATGAAGAGGGTGTTTCTGGAAAAATTCTTTCCTTCCTCAAGAGCTACAACAATTAGAAAGGAAATATGTGGTATTAGACAAGCCAATAGGGAAAATTTGCATGAATATTGGGATAGGTTTAAGAGATTATGTGCCAGTTGCCCATCAAATATCAGACCAACTTCTTCTTGTTTATTTCTATGAAGGTTTGTTACCTATGGATAGAAGTTTGGTGGATGCAACAAGTGGTGGAGCTTTAGTTGATAAGACTCCTCGTGAAGCTAGAGAATTATTAGCAAATATGGCAGCCAATTCCCAACAGTTTGGTACAAGAGCCAACAGTAGTGTTGTGTACCAAGTCAGAGAGCAGCCTACTTCATCTCAATATCAGAATGTGCAAAAGGTAGCAACTCAACAGAATTCAGATAACCAAAGATTGGAAAACAGATTGGATGAATTGACTTCTTTAGTAAGGCAACTTGTTGTGACACAAACCATCCAACCTTCTACTAAGGCATGTGGCATTTGTGCTGACTTTAACCATCCGATTGATGCTTGTCCTACCTTACAAGAGAGTGGCTCATCTGATCCATCAGTTGGAGAAGTTGGTGTTTTTCCAGGTAAACCTCAATATCAGCATAATTATAATCCTCCACAAGGTACTTACAATCCAGGTTGGAGAGATCATCCAAACTTGAGGTGGAATCAGAATCTGAACCAGAGTCAAAACCAACAAAACCCTCCTTATCAGCAAAGGTACCAACCTCCACATTACAGGCAGAATTATCAGCAGCAAAACCAACAACAATAGTCTGCACCTGTTCAGCAACCTACCCAGCAAGCCAATAGTAGTGGACCTTCTTTGGAAGAATTAATCAAACAACTTGCTACCAATAACTTGCAATTTCAGCAAAGGACTGAGTCAACTATTTAGAACTTGCAAACTCAGATTGGCCAACTTGCAACTTTTGTGAGTCAGTTGCAACCTCAAGGAGCCAATAACTCGTTACCTTCTCAATCTACTCCAAATCCAAAAGGTAATGTGAGTGCAATATCTTTGAGGTCTAGTAAGCAATTTGAATGGCCAGAGCAAGCTGTCAAGGAGAATAAACAAGCTGAGATTCAAAGGTCTAAACCAATACCAGAGAGTGTGAATTCAGAAAAAGAGAAGTTGGATCCTGTAAAGGAGAAGGGAAAAAAGCCAGTAAATGATGATTCTGAAATTCCTATTCCTTTGCCTTTTCCCCAAAGAGCAATGCAATCCAAGTCAAAGAAGCAAGCAGAGACAAGTTAAGAGAAGGAGATTCTTGACACTTTCAGGAAGGTTGAAATTAACATTCATCTTCTAGATGCTATCAAGCAAATTCCCAAATATGCCAAGTTTCTTAAGGAATTGTGTACAAACAAGAGACGACTGAAGGGAAATGAGAGAGTTAGCTTTAGCCAAAATGTTTCTGCACTCATTCCACCCATGCCTCAAAAATGCAAAGATCCAAGGACGTTTTCTATTCCTTGCATTATAGGAAATAAGAAAATTGATGATTGCATACTATACTTAGGAGCTTCTATTAATGTTATGCCTGAATCTGTCTATAAATCTCTAGGTCTAGGCCCTTTACATTCCACAGGTGTGTTGGTTTCAAAGGAGTCACTTGAAGAATGGACAAAAGATCAAGCTTTGTTTTGAACTTTCAACATGCCTTGAAGCCTTGAAGATTAATTTGTGATTAAATGTAAAAGGAAGAAGCCATTATGGTGATCCAAGTGCATTGCATTCATATCATTCATTTAAGTCTTTGACTAGAGTTATAGAATTCACAAGGCTTTGATAAATTGATTAAGTTTTTGAATTGAAACAAAGGCTTTTGAAAAAATACAGTTTCTGCTAGTTTAATCGATTACTTAAAAGCAATAATCGATTATTTTGTTCTTCGTTCATTCTGGAAAACTTTTCAAGAACAAAGTAATCGATTACGTATCGGATTAATCGATTATTTTACCTACGTTTACATATAAACTGGCTTGATAAACATTTTAATCTATTACAGAGGCTAAATAGAAAAACCCCAGCTTTCTGCCTTAATCGATTACATTATATGCCTCTGCTTAACTCTTTTTGATACATTAATCGATTACCAAATGTAGTAATCGATTACATAGTTCATATGGTTGATTTCAAGTTTATGAAGCTCTCTGTCTTAATCGATTCCCAAAATCCATAATCGATTACACAGTGTATTCCAAGTTTGAGAAGCTTCCTGTGTTAATCGATTACAAGACGGAATAATCGATTATTTGGTTCGTTGCCCATACCCAGATTTGTGTAGATCAATTTAATCGATTACATAAGTGAAAGAATCGATTACATAAGTGAAATAATCGATTATTGGGTGCGTTTAATCGATTATTGACAGTTACAAAAGTTTGTTATATATAGAACCCTTGCTCAGCTTGTTAAGTAACTCGATAATTTCGTATTTTGAGCCTACATAAGCTTTCTAAATACTCTATTGGTGATTTTCTGGGTTCCATGAGTTCTTGCTTTCACTAAAACACTTATGGGCTGTTAAGTGATTCTTGAAGCAAGAAGATTCTTTTAAAAGCTTAAGGAAGGAGATGTTCTGAGTTTTAATTTCGTCTTTCAACCTGGTACATTCATTCATGTGCATATTCATTTACTGGATCATCAGGTGATTTTGTTCCTTAGCTTTGTGGTTGTAATTCTGTTTTGAATTTGTATTTGATATTCTATTGTAAATGGGTTTCTTGCTTGTAATCTAGAGATAGGGTTTCTCTAGGGGTGTGCTGAGTAGTGTTCTCAGTGGGTTGGTCTCTAAGAATCTAATAGTGTTTTAGATTACTGAACTTTATCTAGGGTTGATAAAGGGAGACTTTGTAATTACTTGTAAGAACAGAAATTTGCAATAGTGGAACTTCACTCTAGAGTTGAGTGGAAGAAAACTGGATGTAGCTTTATAGTGTTTGAAGTGAACCAGTATAAATCTCTTGTCCTTTGATTTTAATTTCGTCCTTGATTATTTCCTATTCATATTGATTGTCTTGCTTTGCTTATCAATTTAATCTTGAGCTATTGGATACCTTGGGCTGAGCATTTGATTGAATAAGGATTCTTGGTTTCAAAAGTGATAAAGATCCTAAGGGAAACTCTGATTTAGTTAAAGAAAATTTTAATTTACCAAGCCTAACCAATTCACCCCCCTCTTGGTTAATTGTGAAGTGTTCCTATATTTTACAAGGTGTTGTCATTCAGTTAGCTAATAGGAGTAATATTCACCCTGCAGGTCTGATTGAGGATGTATTAGTTAGAGTCAATGAATTGATTTTTCCCGCAGATTTTTACATCTTACAAATGGAATCTGAATCTCCTAGTATTATGCCTCCAATCATTTTAGGGAGGCCATTTTTAAAGACAGCTAGGACTAAGATAGATGTACATTTTGGTATGCTTTCCATGGAGTTTGGTAATAACATTGTTCACTATAATATTTTTGATGCCATGCGACATCTTAGAGATGAGCATTTTGTGTTGTACATTGATGTTATTGATGAAGCTGTAGATGATATATATGATGAACTGTGCTCTGAATTTCTAGATTTTGCAGAATTTGTATGTGGTTGTAGTGATAGTGAGCGTTGTCCTATTTGTGTTGAAATTGATAATGCACTAGATTCACTTGACCATGATTCTGCCTTGATGAATGATCTTGATATGCATTCTAATTTACATAATGATTTTGAGAAAAATTTTGAATTGCCTACTTCTGATGCTAATTTGAAATCTTTGCTACATTCTGAGTTAGGCAATGTTGATCATTCTGATAGTAATTCTGATGTTACTGATGAGTTGTCTGGATGTAGTTCTTCTGCTTTTATTTCAGGTTCATCTCTCCTTGTTGCAAATTTAGTGCAACAAAATAGATTTCTTCCATCAATTGTAGAGCCACCTGAATTGGAGCTTAAGACTTTACCCACTCATTTGAAATATGCTTTCTTAGAAGACAACAAGAAATTGCCAGTCATCATAGCAAAGGATCTTCTACCAGATCAAGAAGATAAGTTGCTTCAATTGTTGAAGAAAAATAAGAAGGCAATTGGGTGGAACTTAGCAGATTTAGTTGGTATTAGCCCTTCTACATGTATGCATAGGATTTCTTTGGAAGAAGGTTCTAAACCAGTCAGACAACCTCAGAGGCGCCTGAACCCACTGATTCTGGATGTGGTTAAGAAAGAAGTTACCAAGCTTCTGCAAGCGGGTATCATTTATCCTATCTCTGACAGCCAGTGGGTAAGTCCAGTTCAGGTAGTGCCAAAGAAGTCTGGAATCACTATAATTGCAAATCAACAAAATGAGTTGATTCCACAAAGAGTTCAAAGCAGTTGGAGAGTTTGTATTGATTGCCGCAAGCTCAATAATGTCACTCGCAAGGATCACTACCCTTTACCATTTATTGATCAGATGTTAGAGCGGTTGGCAGGTAAATCTCACTATTACTTTTTAGATGGATTTTCAGGTTATATGCAGATTCATATAGCACCTGAGGATCAAGAGAAGACCACCTTCACATGCCCCTTTGGAACTTATGCTTACAGAAGGATGCCTTTTGGGCTTTGTTATGCGCCTGGCACCTTTCAACGGTGTATGATAAGCATCTTTTCTGAGTTTTTGGAGGATTGCATGGAAGTATTCATGGATGATTTTACTGTTTACGGATCTTCTTTTGATGTATGCTTAGATAATTTAGCTAGGATTTTAAATAAGTGCATTCAAACTAATATTGTATTAAATTTTGAAAAATGCCATTTCACGGTTGAAAGAGGGATAGTATTGGGCCATATAGTGTCTGAGAAAGGCACAGAAGTAGATCCTGCTACGATTGAAGTTATTACTGCTTTACCTTACCCCGCGTCTGTGCGGGAAGTACGTTCATTTCTTGGTCATGCAAGTTTCTATCGACGCTTTATTTAGAATTTTAGTGAAATTGCCCGTCCTCTTTCCAATCTTCTGCAAAAAGATATTACCTTTGAATTTGGAGATAAATGCAAGTCTTCTTTTGATCATTTGAAGCAATGTCTAACTATGACTCCTGTGATCAGACCTCTTGATTGGTCCCTACCCTTTGAATTGATGTGTGATGCTTCTAATTTTGCCGTTGGAGCGGTTCTTGCTCAAAGAATTGACAAAGCCCCACATGTCATAGTCTATGCTTCAAAAACTCTAGACTCTGCTCAAGCAAATCACACCACCATCGAAAAGGAACTTCTAGCTATATAGTATTTGCACTTGATAAGTTTAGATCTTATTTGCTAGACACAAAAGTTGTTGTTTTCTCTGATCATGCGGCTTTGAAGTATCTTTTGAAGAAAGCTGATGCGAAACCACGACTCATTCGGTGGATGTTGTTGCTCCAAGAGTTTGATATTGTCATTAAAGATAGAAGTGGCGCACAGAACTTGGTAGCAGATCATTCGAGTCGCATTACTCACCCTTATTCTGATCTTTCTCCAATTCATGATGATTTTCCTGATGAGCAGCTTCTACAGTTGCAAGGTATGTTACCATGGTATGCTAACATGGTGAATTATTTGGTTGCTAGTGTTTTACCTGTACATGCCACTAAGGCCCGAACTTTGAAATTGAAAAGTAAATCTAAATACTATGTTTGGGATGATCCTTACTTGTGGAGATTTGGTAGTGACCAAATAATTAGACGTTGTGTACCAGATAGTGAGTTTCACTCTATTTTGCAATTCTGTCATGCGTCTGCATGTGGTGGCCACTTTGGACCCCAAAGAACAGCTAGGGAGGTTTTAGATTCTGGATTATTTTGGCCTTCCTTATTTCATGATTCATATGTATTTTGTAAGTCTTGTACAAATTGTCAAAGAGCAGGTAATATTTCCCGTAGGCATGAGATGCCTCAGCAACCTATATTATTTTCTGAAATCTTTGATGTCTAGGGTATTGATTTCATGGGTCCCTTTCCTGTTTCTTTTGGTTTTACTTACATTTTGCTTGCTGTGGATTATGTTTCAAAATGGGTTGAAGCGAAAGCCACCTGTATTGATGATTCAGCTGTGGTTGCAGATTTTGTTAGATCTCACATTTTCTGTAGGTTTGGTGTTCCGAGAGCTATAATCAGTGACCAAGGCTCTCACTTTTGTAACCGAACCATTGCAGCTTTGCTGAGAAAATATTGTGTTATTCATGAAGTAGCCACAGCCTACCACCCTCAAACCAATGGCCAAGCTGAAATTTCAGAGAGATTAAACAAATCCTGCAAAAGACTGTTAGCTCTAACAGGAAAGATTGGAGCAAGAAACTTGAAGATGCTTTGTGGGCGTACAAAACTGCCTACAAGACTCCAATTGGTATGTCTCCCTTCCGACTTGTCTTTGGTAAAGCCTTCCATCTTCCTGTTGAGTTGGAGCACCGAGCATATTGGGCAGTTAAGCAGTGTAACTTGGATTTGGAAAAATCAGGGGTGGAAAGAAAACTATAGTTGCAAGAATTGGAAGAACTCAGGTTGGATCCCTATGAGGGTTCTCGTTTATATAAAGCTAAGACAAAGGCATTCCATGATAAGCGCATCTTGAGAAAAGAGTTTGTTGAGGGCCAGAAAGTTCTTCTGTTTAATTCCCGTCTCAAGTTCATGCCAGGTAAACTTTGATCTAGATGGGATGGACCTTTTGTTATTTCACATGTTTTTCCCTATGGTGCAGTTGAGCTTTGTGATAAGCAGATTGGGAGGTCCTTTACGGTGAATGGACATAGATTCAAACCTTTCTATGAGGGACCCCAATAGCAGTCTGAAGAGGCGGATGTGACCCTTCATGATGCCATCTACCCTCTATGAGGAGGAGGACAAGGAGTCTCTACTTTCTTGCTTTTACTTTTTATTTGCACTTTTACTTTTTAGCTTTGTTTGTTAGCAAGTCATACTTCCATCTGATAATTGCCGAGTGATGCATAGTATGGACTTAGTCATGTTGCTTTCATTTAGATAACTTTGGTTAGAAGAATTCTGAATTCTTGCATTATCTGACTTGGTGATTGATTTTATGGTATTGATTATGTGATATGGTACTTGGTGAGATTTTGGGCCTGCTTGAATGGAATCTATATCTTATACCATTCCTTCTTTCTAGTGTGATACTGCTTATGATTTTCATTCTCTAGAACTTGCTCCCTTTCTTGTCAAAGCAACGCTTGTAACTTGCATGCATGAAAATGATTGAGGCCTCCTTTCTTTTCTTTTCCCACTTTGGCCATATAGTTATCCCTTACATTATATTCCCTTGTTAGCCCTTTTGTGCCTGATGGACTTAATTTTTTCATATCCACATTAACTGCCTAAGTGAAAAACCATTTGATACCGCACCTTAAAGTTTGTTTCCTATGGTTGCCTTAGTGTTTTGTATAAGTGTGGAGGTTGCTTGAGGATGTGCAACATTTTAAGTGTGGGGAGACGTATTATATTTTGCGTTTTAAAAAAAAAGATAGCTATAACAAAGTGTTAATTTGCTTGAAAAAAAATGCAACAAAAGAAAGAAGGAAAAGAAAAAAAAGCTGTTAATGAAAAAAAATGCTTATTTTTGGCAAAGTTGTGATGTAATGATGAATTGGGATTGGGAAAAGAGTTTGGAGTTACTTGTAAATTTGTATTTTGGACTCTACAAACTTCTTTGGTGCTTAGCTTCATTTCCAGATTTATCCACCTTGTCCCTAGCCCCATTACAATCTTAAAAAGTCCTCTTGATTTAAGCATACATGTTATAAATAGTGGAGAAGGTAGAAATTGAGCAAGCCTATGGTAGGATAATTTTCTTGAGTAGATTTGAGAGATACACTTGATTCCTATACACTTGAGAGAATGATTGTGAACTTTCTGTGATAACCATATTGCATAGTTAACATCAATATTAGAGATTCTCCTGTTTTATAATGTGAGATGTAGGAATATCTATTGTTATGTAATGTTGATCTTTTGAGCTTCATGACTATTGTTCACCATCTTGCATTTTTTTGCAATCGTTGGACAAAAAGTTATCTTTTGATTTGTTTACTGCTTAAGTTTTAATTTTGCTCAAGAGTGCAAAAGGATAAGTGTGGGGGAATTTGATAAGTGATTTTTATATCACTTATTTGCTACTCTTGATTAGTAGTTTATTACCCTTTTTGGTATGTATTTAATGTATTTAGTATGGATTACTAGTTTAGGCTTTTAAATAGATTTTTATCTCTTAGTAGTTAAAATTGCAGATTTGTACAGTTTTCATATTTTGGCTATAACTTTTGCTACCGATATCCGTTTGAGCTGATTTTTCTTTTGTTTTTGAGATAATTCAAATATCTACAACTTTAATGCAGAAATAAAGCTCAAATTCTGTCAAATAGATGGAAGAAATTGGCCCTGAAGTCAGCAGCAGAAATCTGGAATTTATGTAATAGCTAGGGGCAATTATGTCATTTCACCCAAAATTTAAAGTGAGATATTTCCTCTCACTTTTAAACAATTGGATGGTGCTGGAACAGAAAATGTGCTGTTTTTGTTTCTTAAAAAATAGAAAGCTACGAAGCTTGGGAGAAGAAGGAAGCTTTATACCATTTTCTTATTTTTCATGGTTTCATCATCTTTTCTTGTATTTTCTTCTGCAGATGTAACTATGGTAGCTAAGATCCCTGTAACCAACTCATATTGGAGATTTCCATGGATTAATCTAGAGGATTTGTGCTCTTTTGCTTAGAGTTGTTTCTCCTCTTTCCTTATTTTCGTTTTTGCTCTTGATCATTTTTTTTTTATCATAGTTCTATGTATGTTTCTAGGTTCTGATTTCTTTTCCATTTTCTATCCTTGTATTATGCTCCTTTTTCATTTTTGAGCTACCTCCTATATATTCTATTTTCTATTTTAGCTGTATTTGTGTGTTTTTGTTGTTTTAGTTGCTCTTTGGTTTTTGTTTTGTTGTTTTTCTAGTTAGTGGAAATTCCTGTTTTGGTGTAAGTTGTATTTCTGTTTTTGGTTCCCTTTATATTTAGTTTTATTGATTTTCTATTTTTCTATATGTATTTAGCTGTAGTATTGTGTTTTCTGTGCATTGTTTGTAAAATTTCTGATAATAGGGAAGGAAGGGATTAAATGCTAGATTTAGTATTTAGGTTGATTTATCCAATGATCATTAATTAGACCGGTTTAAAATGATCACTGTGCGATTGCAATTGTGAACATGTCGTGTTTAATTGAATGCTAGACGATCGTCTAGTAAGAAGGATATTCTAAGCGAATGCAGAGATTTCGATTTGTTTAGAATCAACCACAAAGCTTTTTATTATTTTATCCGATGATAGATATCCAAGGAATCTCAATTCTGAGTTGGTTACTCGTTTTTAAATTGTTAAATTACTTCTGATGTTCTGTTGTTCTAATCTTTTTGAAACTGAACTCAAAACCCCCATTTTACATTCCTGTTAATTCTGACAATATAGTGTCAGTTCCAAGTGTGAAACGATCCAGGTTTACTACTATATTATTAAATCTGTTTATCTTGGTATTTGACTGAGTTCGACGGCTCACGTCAGAAGCATGTCCATGAAGAAAGCATAAGGTTTATAATTGTGATATAATAATAAGAGATAGGATTTGTTCCCATCATTTTAGTAATGGAGAGTTTTCTTGTAAAAACTATTGGTAACTACAATTGTGGTCAGTTACCATTTTTTATTCTTTTTTGTTAAAATGTATAAATCCTATATATCTAATGTGAATCCAAAAGCAACATACTTAACATATATCTATGTATCTAATCATCAAATTAAGCTAAAATAAAAAAAAACTGCTATGCTAGATCTTATATGTGCCCCATATCAGTAGTAGCAACCAGGTTCCTTGGTTGGTTCTTGTCTCTTCAAAGTTTGACTATATAGAGGACTGAAGGACAATGAAGAGGTCCCAAGCAGTAATCTCACCATTAATTGAATAATAAGGGAGTTTTAGTTCAATAGCAACAAGGTTCTTTGGTTGGTTCTTGTATATGTTTTAGTTGCCTACTTTGTATTGTGCATTGCAATCAGCAGTATTCCACTATTATATAAGCATGGAAGTGAACTTCGCTCTCCAAGTCAAATCCTAGGTTTGGTCTAAAGCATGTCTCTTTAATGTTCAGCTATATAGAGAAGTAAAGGAGGATGAAGAGTGTGTAGTGTGCTCCCAAGCAGTAAATCTCACATGACAGTGATATATCCTTCATATGCATTGCTACCACTTTCTTAATAAACAAAATGACAGTAATATATCTTTGGGTACAAGTATTTAAGATAGTTTATTAAACCATATTTAGTTATCAACATTTGTGGTTCTAAATAATAAGGAGTTAAATAGGTTTAAATTCAAGATTTTTTTAATCCTTTTATCTTGTAATAACAATTCCAAAGTAGGTAATCATCTGTATAGATTGCTAACTTTTGGCTATGAGTTCCAAAGTCACATATTGCTAAATGCTAATGCTACTGTTAGGATATCCTTTTTCGTATTCTAGCTCTAAAAGAAAATATACTAAATTCACAGTCACAGATTGCTAAATGCTAATGCTACTATATAATGTACATAGTCACAAACACAACTATGAGAGTGAGAGTCACAAAGGTGCAGGGCATATGGTACGAATGTTCAAAGTTTCAGAGTCACACCGCTATGAAAATATAAATTGCTAACTTTCAGAGTCACACTACGAATGCAAACCTTCAGAGTTTCAGCACCGCGCCGCCGTGAGATAATGAGAGCGAGAGACACATCACGCTGCCACGAGATCGACACTGAGAGCAAGACTCAGATAGAGAGTCTGCGAGATCGACAATGCCGTGAAGACGGTGAGGAAACTGAGTGCCGCGAAAGGTTCAACTGATCGCGGGTCGGGAAAGGTTTTTAAATCCAGAAATAGAGCGAGATGGAGACTGAAAAGTGAGTACAACAACATGGAAAAGACTATAAATAGGGCAAACACAAGGTCAATTTTTTAAGAAAACCGACGTTAACATCAAATTTTACAACATCGATTTTCCAAAAACCGATGTTAACGTGACAATTGTTAACATCGATTTTTCTGAAAACCGATGTTAATGAACTCACATTATTTACAAAAATGTCACCGCGTGTTTGTTAACATCAGTTTTATAAAAAACCGATGTTAACGTAATGATGTTAAAACTATATTTTCTAGTAGTGTGAACTTGTGAGAGGATTGTCAAATCTCAAATATGAAAAAGATAATGGGCGAGGCCTACATTAAAGGAAAACAAAATTTCAAGGTTGTTAATATCCTTCATTTCAAGGTTTCATGTAATTAGTCCCATATTTTCTTCCCTTTTCCATCCCCTCCACACCATAGACCACTGACTTCTGCTGTCACTAAAGAAAATTAAACACAAAATTTCCTTTATATTCTGCACCTAGATATTCATTTTCCACACGGAATGCAATTTGACATATATATGCCTCCTTAAACTTCCTTTATTTTTTGAACTTATTGCGGGTGAAATGACTCCAAGAATTAGAAACTTTCATAAACACATTAATTTTTTTATATAAAAAAAAAACATATTAATTTTTTTATATAAAAAAACATTAATTTTTTTCACTCCAATTTATTTATTATGATCGGGACTAGTCACCTTGTTCACACCTCACACGGCTACAAAACATCCCTAATCCCTAAAAAGTTTCAGTAAAAGAAGAATTTAGCGCAATTTTGACTCTATAGTCGATACCCCGTCAACCACGGCATTCAAAATTAAATGTCTTCATCGATCAAATCGCATGTACACAAATCTACGATAAACCAATATGGGGGTTACCAAGAAAAAAAGTGCAATAGAGGTATTAGTCCAAGTGAATTCTAGTATCATTCAGCAAATTGAATCCATTACTATAAAACTATGATAATCTGTAGGTATTTAGTACAACCGTTGAATACCAAAAGATCTTATTTGCATAGCGTGCTACATAGACGTTTTTCTGAAATTATGTCATTCCATTTATTATTGCCTCTATACTTTGTGGTTCTCATCATCACCCTTTTGTCACAAAACTCTGATGGTTCCCTGAACCCAAAGTTTGAAGCTTGTGGACCCAAAACATGCGGCAATAACCAAACTATAAGCTATCCTTTCTACATTGAAGGGATACAAGAACCCTTTTGTGGGTACCCAGGTTTTGGCCTATCTTGTGGCAATGATGGCTTCCCATTTCTCAACATGTCTAATGCCAAATACATGATCCACCAGATATTCTACAACGACAATTCACTACGTGTGTCCAATGCTGTGTTTTCAAGATCAAACACTAGGAGTTGTTTTCCTCGTACACCGAACCTCACTCTTTCAGATACGAGGTTGGCTATTGCTCCCAACCAAAGGAAGTTATTCTTGTTGTTCGGATGTGACCTGCATGAAGGGTTGCAAGAGTACATAATTGGGTGTTCTGAAGAGAACAAAACCGGTTCGGTTGTGGCCATGAATAGGGAAGACCAAAACTTTGGCTTTGCTTTGATGAATTGCAAGGGTGGGGTGGTGAATGTGACGGTGGAAGATGAAGAAGGAGGGATTCAAGAAGCACTGAGAAGAGGGTTTTTATTGAATTGGATTGTCAGTGATTGCAACAAGTGCAAAAACAGTGGAGGGAAGTGTGGGTTTGACACAGACATATTCAGTTTCAGATGTTACTGCCCTCATGATACTCATGCTCGAAAATGTTCCCAAGGTTAGTTTTTTCTCCCTGTTATAAATAAACTACAGTACTCTTTAGCCTAACTTGTAAAATAGGAAAGAGACATTCCCCCTGATGTTTATTTTGTTTTTCCTAAAATTTACACATTAGAATGTTTTCACATTCTACTGGGGTTTCTAGTTTCTGTGCAATTTTTTACTTTAAAAACTATAGGAAATGTTTGGCTGCTTACAAAATCTATTTCCACAAATGATTTTAACAAAGTTTAAGAGTTGATATACAACATAGGATGTACACTATTATTTTTTTTTCTAGCTAGGACACTATTATTTAAATGAACATTTATTTATAAAGTAATCTATGTCCATATTTTTTTTGTAAGATGAAAACAATTAATTTATAACTTTTATTACGGAATTTTGGGATAAACATTGATGGTGATAGTGATGGTAGTACTAGTTATGGCACAATCATATAATCTCGAGTAATCTCAAGTCATTTATAGAAATCATTCTTTGGTGACTTCTTATGTAGTGGTTGTGCATATTTTGCAATTACAGAATTTAAAAGTTGATCATCATCTTTTTGATGGTGAGTGTATTTGTATCAATTGGAAATTTGGAATTTACTAATTCACTACTTATTCTGCAGAAAAATCCGGAAATTCGGTTGTTTTACTGGCAACAGGTGATGCATTTTACATATTTAACATCTGAGTTATATTTTTGCTAATTGACTTTTTCACTTATTATTCTCAAAGAAAACACTAAGAATATTAGCATTTTGTTTAGTATAACTAAAAAATAAACAAGCTACAAAAATAGAGTAATGAGACTTATGAACATAAATGATAAAATAGATATTTAATTTACTGTATTGCATGGCTGGCAAAAGTACTTGGGTGAGTCAATAAAGATAGACTTATTCTCTGTTTCCCCATAATGCTTTACCAATTCACGGTCTTATCTAATTTTATCAATTACAGTTTTTGCTGTTGCAGGATTTGGAGTTTTAATTATTGCAGTATACTGTTTTAGAAGGAATCTATGGTTCATATTCTGGAAGGGGAAATCTAGAGATAATCAAGATTTTGAGGCCTTTCTCAGGAATTATGGACCGCTTGCTGTAAGAAGATATAGTTACTTAGAAATAAAGAAAATGACCAACTCTTTCAAAGAAAAATTAGGCCAAGGAGGCTATGGATGTGTGTTCAAAGGGAAGTTAGAAGATGAATCTCTAGTCGCTGTCAAGGTCTTGAATGAATTAAAAGGAAATGGAGAAGAATTTATCAATGAAGTAGCAAGTATTAGCAGGACTTCTCACGTGAACATTGTCACTCTTACTGGATTTTGTTTTGAAAAATCCAAGAAAGCTCTAGTCTATGAGTTCATGGCTAATGGGTCTCTAGAGAAATTTATATTTGAGACTAATAACTTGACAGGTGATTGCCAATTGAATTGTGAAATGTTATATCTAATTGCAGTTGGTGTTGGTCGAGGACTAGAGTACTTGCATAGAGGATGCAATACTCGAATATTTCATTTTGACATAAAGCCTCACAACATACTGCTGGATGAGAATTTTTTCCCAAAGATCTCAGATTTTGGACTTGCTAAAATATGCCCCAGAAATGAGAGTGTTGTGTCAATGATGACGGCTAGAGGAACTATAGGATATATTGCTCCTGAGGTGTACTGTAGAAATATTGGAGTTGTATCTCACAAGTCAGATGTTTACAGTTACGGAATGATGGTGTTAGAAATGGTGGGGGGAAGAAAGAATATTAATGTTGAAGTTGATTGCACAAGTGAAATATATTTTCCTTATTGGATTTACAAGCGTTTGGAACTAAACCAAGAGCTTGCACTGAGGAATGTTATGAATGAAAGTGACAGAGACATGATAAAAAAGATGGTACTAGTAAGTTTGTGGTGTATACAAACTGACCCTTTAGACCGTCCAACAATGCGTAGGGTGGTAGAGATGCTTGAAGGGAATGTTGAAACCATACAAGTACCACCAAAACCTTTCTTATCATCCCCTTCAATATCACCATGCACTTCTCCCTCTCATTGACGCAATGATCTCCAAATGCTATGTTATGTAGCATCACATTTGACAATAAAGCATTACCAAAAGTTCTTATTGCTCCAAGTTAAATGGAAAGAATCACTGGGAGGACTTTGCTCTACCCTGATCTTTCTAGTGAAAATGGCTTTCGAAATTAGTTTTGATTCTAATCTTCTGTTGAATTGAATATTCATTTGTTTCAGAAAACTTGGGGATTAAATAAAGCAAATGTTATGTAATTATATAGTTTGTATTCAGCAAATTGTGTGTAACTTTCCAAATATTGATTTTTCTCTCTGTTTTTTCTAGTTTTTTCTTGATTTTCTTTTTACATTTCTTAGGAAATCCTTCCCCACATTGTATAATGTCTTCCCTTCAATTTTTTGTTTTCTTATATACTAATGATATCATTGATTGAACGTTTTTAATTTAATATTTTTCTATTCTTCTTAGCTTATTTGACTTCTCTTAGATTTTTATTTTTTCGCTTTAACTCAGTTTTGGTCTTAGAAAAATAATTGTGCTTAATTAATAATTATTGCTTATTTTTGGATTTTCTGCTTACTTGACTTATCTTTCTTGTACTAGACTTATAGGATTCTACACTACTCTAAATGGAGCATATGAGTAGTCACTAGAAAGCTAAGGAAAAGAGCTACAATTTTTTCAGAGATAAACCTGGGCCAATTCTATCATTTTAAGTTAGAAGTCAGAACCTCTGCACTTGAACTTTGGGCTGAGAGATTGGGCTTTTATTTGTGTAATTAGGTTAATTAGTTAAAATAGATGAGCCTAATCATGGTCCATCCTTTCCTACTGATCGAGTTTCTATATATGAGTGTAATTAGTTAGTTACTTCATTTTGTACAAATAGAATTTCTAGCTTCTTGTGCAAGTTTTTAGGATCAAACTCTTTTCTCTTTTTTTTTCTCAACTGTTCTTCATTGTTCTTCATTTTTTCTTCTTCTTTTCAATTCTGTTATTCTATTTTCTTATACAAATTTTGTGGCTCTTCCACTGATGATGATTATGAAAGGCTAAACAATCAATCAATCCAAGGATCTAGTCTAAGCAAGGACAATTTAAGTTCTGGTTTGGTATTTTAATTTCTGTGTGAATGTTCATCTTCTTCAATCCTATTTTCGATTTTCATGATTATGAATGTGTTTAGGATTGAAAAGGTTTAGGTTATGAATTCATTTTCTAATTTCAAATTTTAATAACAGATTATTTGGATAATATTTAATTTGATTTGTAATTTCAATTGATTTAGGAGTTAATTCGATTGAACTGTTTCTAATGACATTGAATGAACTTTCATAATATGATCATTATATGAAGAACCATGATAATTCAAATTGCTTGGTTTGGTAAATTGGATTGAAATTCTTAAATCTGTTTCACAACATCTTTCATCAATTCCGTCAGATTCTGCATTTTCTGCAATTCTTGTTTGTGTTTATGTAATTTTCATTCATTGCATGCAAATCGTTCGTTGAAATTTCCCCTACTATTTATCAGTGGATTGAGTTAGTACCCAAAGTGAATTGTATATCTGAATCAACCTAGGTTATTTATGTACTGGAGAATTATACTAGTTTTATTTATTTGGTAACAATTTGACACTTGTTAGTAATCATCATATCATGCTTTCTGTAAGAACATATTTACAACCTTTGCAATACAACCATCCTGGAGTATAATAACTGAATAACCTGTGGTGACATATTAACAAATAAATAATTAAACCTAATAAATACATGGTTTATGTAGTGGTTGTTCCAGGAACTTTGTTAGTGCTAGAAGGGTGTTAGATAGTGTGGCTTGGAGGTTTCAATGCTCCTAATTCCTAATAGTAATTTGAATGAGACATTGGGATGTTGTTAGTGACGTAAAAGAGGAAGTAGATGAATAAGAGATTAAAGATTTTAAAAAATGACTAAAACAAGATAAAAAATAACTCATAACTAAAATTGAAATTTCAATTTTATGGAGACAAAACAAATTTTGAATTTTATGGAAACAATTCAAAAGTTGAAAATTATCTAGAGATAGAAAATTAAGACAATACATACAACAATTGTCACGTATTAATTACATAAATATCATGTGACTATCTCATATCATCCATGTCATACAAATTGTCACTTAATTTATACATGACTGTCACATAATATGATCATCAT
This sequence comes from Glycine latifolia, assembly GCA_013407115.1. Classification (NCBI taxonomy): domain Eukaryota; kingdom Viridiplantae; phylum Streptophyta; class Magnoliopsida; order Fabales; family Fabaceae; genus Glycine; species Glycine latifolia. The sequence continues at coordinate 25,915,483 of CM023959.1, read as the reverse complement.
TAAATACATAAGTATATAACGTTAGAACTATAAACTACTTATATTGTACTTTAGAAATTGAAATACTAAACCTGAAAATTCTAAAATATATTGACAAAATTGACCAATTCTACAAAAATTCAAAACATATTTAAATTTTATTTAAAATGTTTTATTTTACACTTTAAGCATACTTCTCTAAATGTTTAAAAAATGTGATTTTTTTTTATAATACTAGCTAGGCTCGTTGAATATCCAATCACGAAGGTGTCTACTCAATATAAGTATATCCATGACAATAAAAAATAATTTTAATTGAATTTTTAAGGAAGTGTCATTGTTGGAGTGGGTTGTGTGACACTCCAACACCTAAAAATTGTGCATGCTTTACAGCTTAAAAGGGGCAGCACATTTTCTAGAATCAACAATTATATTTTATTTTATTCTGAATATTCAAATTTATATTCTCTCAACTCCTAGCTTGACTATGATATTCCGCTTAATATATAATCATCCAATAACTATACAAATGGATGACAAGATAAATGATGCTCAGATTCACTCATTTTCAACTAACAATGAGTGCTGAAAACTTGTAAGGCAAGAATGGATTAAGTATCACTAACTGATAATAAGCCAAGTGATTAAGAACTGGCATTAGGCGTAGTGGATTTACTTTCCCAACTATCAGTAGCAACGGATATTGGTGAAGAATGTGGCTTCCTATTCTTCAACAATTCAGCTTCATCCAATTCTGTTGAGGTTGTTACATTATTATTATGCGAAACCCCAGAACCATGAACTGCTTCTTCTAGATGCTTTAGCTCATCCTTCCCACTTTCAATTCTCTTCAATACCTCAAGGACTTCATCCATGGAAGGTCTCAATTCCCTGTCCTGTTGCAAACATTGAAAGGCCAACTCTGCCACCTCAATTATCATCCTCTTCACCTCTTTGTCTGAATCAAAACCCAGATAAGGGTCAACCAGTTCACTCAATGCCCTTTCTTGGATCTTCTTTATGGCTAGATTTGACAAGTTAATTTCATCCTTATGCCTGTTCATGTCAACAGCTGGCATAGATGATGTTAGCTCAATGAGCACAACTCCAAAGCTATACACATCACTCTTGCTAGTTAGCTGGTAGCATTGGTGATATTCCGGGTCAACATAACCCGGGGTCCCTTGTGGTGCTGTGGAGACATGAGTCATGTCATTGGGGAATAGTCTTGAAAGGCCAAAATCTGCAACTTTAACACAAACTGTTGTCAAGGAGAATGTTGTTAGTTTTGACATCACGGTGAATGATTTTAGAAGCATGAAGATAAGCCAATGCACTAGCAGTCTCTATGGCAATTTTCATTCGTAAGGACAACGTTAGTAAACCAGGCTTTGCCAATTCCCCATGGAGATGGCTGGCAACTGTGCCATTTGGAACGTATTCATACACGAGCAGTAGTTCACGGCTCTGACGTGAAGTGCAGCCGTAGAGTGACACAAGATTTCTGTGGCGCCAACGGGTGAGGATCTCAATTTCATTCATGAACTGTTCTACTCGCCTGTAGTTATGATTATACAAGTGCTTGACTGCAACTTCCCTTCCATCTTTGAGTTTTCCTGGGTTTTAAATATCTAAGCATAAATTATACAACAGGATGGAGGACTAATTTAATGCATCAATAAAATTTAACTGGGTGGTGTTTGAGTGCTTACCATAGTAGACAGTCCCAAAGCCTCCATCTCCAATTTGTTTACTAAGGTCAAAACGGTTTGTTGCTTCTGCAAGCTCCTTGTAGGAGAAGAGAGGAACTCCAAAGTACACACTGCCACTTTCGACTTCTGCATTCGGAGAGGAGGGAGTAGAATAAGTATTTCTTGTTTGGAATTGACCACTTGAGGAATTGTGTTTTCTTTTGCAATGTAGGAGCAACCCAATCATCAAGATGCATAGAATTACAACACTTGAACCTATGGGAGGAGGCGAAAAGGAAATATTAATAGAAGATTATAAAACATTTCACATATGCAAATATAGATTTGAAGATGCTATATTTTTAAAGCATATGCTCTTTCCTATTAAAGTGCATGACTAGGGAAAATATCCATATTGCATTGATAGAATCAAATGAATATTTAAAGGCGTTTTCAATTGTCATATTTTAAGAGAAAGAATCCCTAAATTAGGGGTTTAGTAAGAAAAAATCATTAAATGCTTGGTTTTTCAAGCTAATGAAATATATTATACAAGACAATAAATTTCAAGGCACACGCTAAATATAAACATCTTGTACAAGGTATATTATTACCTATGACTATTTTCGTTGCCTTACTCAGCCACTTTGTCCCTGCAGCAGGAGTTTGAAGAAATATTAAAATCAGATTGATCAATAAAGAAATACAAGTATGATGACAAAATTATACAAGAAAAAAAAATGCGGTGTACTATTTCTGAGTGTCGAATAGTTAATAAACAAGTCATAGCTTTATTTGAGATGATAAGAAAGACACCCAAGAAGCAAGTAAATGCTAAAATAGCAGATTAGTAACTTAAATTAGGCACATTCATTCAAAGATAAGTCTAATTCTTCACAACCTCACTTCACATGTGCTCTCAGATAGTGATTGTTATATACGCAAGAACTGGATTTGTAGCATTCTACAAAAAGCAGCCACTCTCCAATAAATTTAAAAGGAAAGATTGGTATCATTTATTTCCAAAAGTTGACACCAGCCTTCTATCTTATGGTGACAACTTTCACAATCATCTGACAATTTTTATTTTAGTGAAAATATCAGTAGTTACAAATATAAAAGGATCCTAAAATCAGGTGTCTTTTATTGGAAGGTGGATCATTGCGCATGCTGTCAAATAACTCAGGCCCATCAGTGATGGAAGGGTCCAACCATAGTATCAACCAAAATCATGGTAAGAAGTATAAGTACTATAAAAATCTTTTGGGGGGCCTTGACATGGAAGGTGCAGTTGCACTTAAAACATGGTTGAGATATGTTGCTTATGTGACAATATCCAATGCAATGGTTTTCTTTCTATTTCTTTGGAATTTCTTTTTTCTATTTTGAACTCTATGACATGTGACAATGTCAAGCAAATGTATCTGCATCACTTATCAATTCTCAGAGTACTGATACCCATGGATTTCGGAAGCTTATTTAAGATATGTTGCTTATGTGAATTTCAGTTGGAGAACAGCAACTCAAATTGCTTCATATGCCATTTGACATTGAAGATGACTATGGAAGATTTGTTGAAAAGAACTTCAAGGAAGAATTTGAAGCTCATTTTTTGCATATTGACTGCAGATTAAGATACCAAGATCCTCTCATATTAGTAACTAACACGACAATCCCATGTTCTAAGAGAGAAAAACATAAAACAATTTAGTAGCAGCCACCATTATTTTGTGTTAGGGTCAATTAATTTTATTTGTGTCTTTCTGTCTCTAACATGAATATGTCATGTTAGTTACATAAAAAAACTACGTACCCCATTGCATAGAGGTTCCTCGCTATGCGAAGGTAATGGTGAAGGATATTGTACGCAGCCTTACCCTTGTGTATGCAAAGAGGCTGTTTCCGGATTTGAATCCATGACCAACAAGTCACTAAGACACAACTTTATCACTGTGCCAGAGCTCGCCCTCTCATGTTAGTTACTAACTGAAAGAATGAGTTTTTGGACTTTATTCCAAAAAAACTGTTTTTATGTTTAATGTAACTGAAGTGGTGGTTCTGGTGTATGCACCTATGAAGCACCGATACGCGGAAAAAAAAAATTTCAACGTATCGAACACACGTCCGATACGGATATGTTAGGGATACGGATTTTTACGTATCCAGTACTCACCTCTTCGAATCCAAGTCTGAGTCCGCCGTTAACGAACAAATCAAGTTGCTCCTATTTCTCTCTCTCTAGGAGGGAGCGCTCGATGGAGCTTTATTCGAGCTTCAGGGCATTTAGGGCTTCGATTGCGGCGTCAATCTTGACTATGGCCGTCGTGGCGGCCTTGAGGGCACTGACAACGTTGCCTTGGGCTTCCACCGCAGCATGCTTCTCAGCGAGGGATTTGCGGAGGGATTCATTGGTGGCTTGGCGGCCATGGGAGAAGACAATATGGAGTGTGAGACTGCGAATGTGAGTGGAATTGAATGACACGATATTTGATTTTTAGGCTTAGGGAAAGAAGAAGAATATATTGTTTTTTTGCTATCGCTCTCACTCTCACTAAATGCTTGAGCATACCATTGCACGCCCACCAAGTTGTTCAATGGAAAATATAAGAATAGGGTAAGTGACGGTGTTCGAATCAACACGTTTTTTAGTGCCATAGGCCTGGGCTCAGTTGGGCCTTACCCTACTAGATTGGTAATTGCTTCCTGCACTTCCTTTTATTTCTTTAATTGCTCTACTTGACTTCTTGTAAATAAATACTGCACTTCCTTTTATTTCTTTAATTGCTCTACTTGACTTCTTGTAAATAAATAACTAGTACAAACGGTTGATATGGCCGATCACAGTTGATGTTGTATAGTAACGAGTATGCTCTCATGACGTGAAATGTTCCCATTAGTGTAGGTTTTACGTTTACATCTATATAAAAAAAATATTATTTAATACTAAGACGTATCAGGAACGTATCAAAATATTAGTATTTTTGAAGTAACGTATCAACGTCCCGTATCCGGAACGTATCGAAAACGCTGTCTCGGTATCAATGCTTCATAGGTATGCACAACCCTCTTTAATTAAAAAAGAAAGAAAGGAACCAAAAGAATATACCAATGAAAGGTCAAGATTCATGAACTACCAGAATTGCAGAGTCATGCAGTTTTATCTCTGACCATTCAAAAATTTCAAATTACAATGTATGCAAAGTCTTTTAGAAGGTGAGGATTTGTGCAGTTGAAATTTCAACTGCAAAGAATCCAATTCCTAGTGGATACGGTGCTGTTATGTTGAAAATAGTGAAATGAATAGACAAAATCAGCACTAGTTTGAAGATAAGAGTTAAGGAATGAGAAGAGGCTAAGGAAAAAGAAGGTCAAGGTCGTAGTTTTAGGATGTTAGTTCACACAGTGGTTGATAAGTGTCTCTTTAGGTGGACTAATCAACGGGTTTGAGAGCAGATCGAAAACACGTCCACACCAACATTTCAAGCACCGGCAACTCCAAGAGACACTGTATCCGAAATTTTGAAACTTGTGCTACTGCTTACGTGTGATTGGTCAACTTCTTCTAATTGAAAAAGTGTACTAAATAATAAAAAAAAGGAAATAACGGGTGGGAGTGAAAACTGAGAATCAATGATTTCCTTAGACTATTGGTTAGAAAATAGTACCTCCTTTCCATATCTTTAATGTTTAAGTTTATTGCATATGAATTAAAAAATATTTAATAGAATTTAAAAGTTGTCATATTTTAACTAAAATATCATCATTTAATACATTGATCTGTTTATATCATTAGTAGTGGGTATCAAATAAGGATATATTTGGAGAAAAAATACATTAGTTAGACTTTAAAATCCTTAAACATCAATTGTTTTGGATAAAAAATAAAAAAGTTAAAACATCAAAAGATATAAAAAGGAGGTGATAAAAACTCTCAGATGGTGTTTGACATGTACACGCATGGATGCACCAACCTTTTACAACCATTAATTACGCGTTAAAAGCTAGATCATTGACTAAAAGTCATGGATTATAAAAACACTGTAAGAGGTTGATGCGTGGATGCACCTTAACCGGAAAAATGCTAGTTAGACACCACCCAAATAATGTTGGGAAACAATTCAATGCTTGTAAGAGTTGTGTGTTTTCCCCATCAATTAATGTTGGGAGTAATATCTAACAGGACACCCTCCACTTTTTATAACCATTGATTATGTTAAAAATTAAAGTCTTGTTAATTAATGCTCTTATTTAAAAAAATTATAAGAAAAAAGTATTTATTATGAAAATTATAGAATATATACAAAAAAAATAAAAAATTGGACAGCACAATTTTACATATTCCAATAAAACACTTTTTACATTAAGTTTCTTAACAAATACGGTTAAGATACTTGGTTATCATTTTCCTAAAAATTAAATCAATGGCTGAAATAATGACGTGTGAAAGGCTATATATAAAAAGGTTGGTGTATAGACCTTACATGGGAATTAAGGTGCAACACCAACCAAGTATTAGGTTATGCTATGTCTAACATGTATATATCCTCCAAATTAATACGGTACATGGATTCACCAACCTTTTACGTACTTACAGTACTTGATATCAGTTGAGAATTTCTTTTTCACAACTTTACTCCTATCCAGTACATACTACAGTTTCAAGTAGGCCTATGTGGTTCTTCAAAGTCCGATTCAATTGGCACTTGGCAATGTCTACTCAGAAATTACAATGGAGGTAGTTTTACAAATTACAATGGGAGTTTATTGAAATTTTGTCTTTCAATCAGGAATATTTATTTCAACTTTTTCTTTTTTCGGAAAGTCAAAATCTCTTTGGAATGAATTTAGATCGTCTCATATAAATAACACAATATTATATGATGATAGATAAAATTAGCTTGAATTCTGCTTTCGAAAGAAAATATTATTGTATATCTTCAATGAGGGCGTGAGGTCTTTTTTTTTTCTTTTTGGGAGAGGCATGAGGTCATTTGATTCATGATAAGAAATAAGAATGTATCGTTCTCTGAAAAAAATAGTACTATTATATGTTAACTACTGAATATAATGTTAGAACAAGATGTCATGTGTTTGGATAAACTTTATCATAGGAGAAAAATAAATTAAATTTCTCTCATAAGCTACAATCAATTTGTGCATTCAATTTAATAAAATATTTTTTATCTAACTCTCTAAAAATTAAAGTGCATAAATTAATTTTCACTTAAGAGAGAAGTTTAATTTATTGTCTTATTTTCTTCTGAAGTAAGTGATTATGAAAAAACATTATTTATATAGGCCTAAACAATGTCTAAACGTACAGAATTTTCATCGGTAAAGATGTTTCACATAAAAACCCAATATTATGTTACACCTTGCCTATTAATTATTCATCAAATTTGAAGTAAAAGACTTAATTTTAATAATTAAGAAACTGAGAATATTTAATTGTGAACAAAAAACAAATCAAAATCACAGATAAATTAAAAATTTAAAATAAAAATAAAACCTAAAATAGATTATAATCTTAACTCATTAAAATTCGAAAGTACTTGTACACTTTACTTATAGTATTATTTTACACCAGTATTTTCTCAAAGATACAAAATTGGAGGGTTTATAGGTTTCGGTAACCTGTGAATTCAACCTAAACACATTGGATCAAATTTTCGCGATGTTCATCAAGTCAAATTCAATCTAACCTGTTCAAATGAAATGATTTTTTGTTTCGCTAAAAAAAATTATTTTAAGACAAACTCGACCTAACTTTACATGTGTACATCCTATTTCACACAACTCATTCTTTTATATATGTGGTGTGCCTCTGCATATTTTGCTTTGCAGAGCAGACAAAAAGGATTCAAAAGGAAAACTTGGGCATAACCACGCTTCCTAAATGGCCACACACCGACCATCACAAAAGGAGAAGGCCTACCCTTCTTTATTTTCCACTTACAAGAAAAGCTGAAAACTTTAAAAGCTCAATTCTGAAACTTAGACCACATAAATTGTCCTACCATACGCCCAACTATCCAATGCATGTTTCGTTTTAATTATTTTTCAGAAAAGGTATGTCTTAAAGTTATAGTTATAGGAAATTGTTGATATTACTGGTCTAAAATGGTTGTTAGAACGAAAATGTTATGAAATCAGCGTGATTCAGTATAACAGTTGATTTTCAAGTAAATATGTTATGAACTTTTTTGATAACCTGGCCAGTCGAACTAACTAGTAACCTTACCAATTTTCACGTAAATATATGTTATGAACTTTTCTGAGAATTTTAAGATGTATTATAATTTTTTAATAGTTTTCTAAAATATAAAATATACTAGCTGACATGTTCGTACGTATGAGTGTATGTTTTATCTAGCGAGAGAATATATAAGTCATAATGAATTGCCAATGAAAGTAACTGAACTTTCAAACCCATTCGAATTCAGCAATGAGTAACTCAATTGGCATTTTTTTAAAACCGAAGATAGAGTATGTCAGGCATCAAAATAGATCCACCGATCCCAATTAGGCTGGCACCAGAAAATATATCAATCCCTTGCCTCACACCCATATTATTTATAGGAAAAAAACTAGAAAGATTGAAAAGAACAAATAGTGGGAGGACCAAACCAAATCCACATCTAACAAAACCTATAACCAGGGAGACCAAATCTTTTTCTAGAAAAGGCATCCACAATACAATATGGCAAGCAACCAAATCGGCATTGAAAGCAACTGAACCTTCAAATCCTTTCTAATTCAGCAACCTAATAAACTTAAGTAATGGTGTTTTTTTATCAATAAGTAATGGTGATTTTGGATCAACATTTACAAAATTGATTATAAATTAAATTGATTTGTAAAATTAATATTTTAGAGATGTAATTTACTTTTGGATGTTTTTATTTTTAATGTATTTTAGTATAATTTTTTTAACCTATAAGAAAAAAGAAATCTTTTATGGTATACATATGCTTGTGACAAAAAGGAAATGTCACAAGAATAATTATGTGAATTCGGATTTCTAGTATGAAAATATTTGTGTAAAATTGAAATAAAGCCTGCAAAATTAATTTTATTAAACATCTATACTTTTACAAAATAAAGTTTGACCGAAATAAAAATCAATTCTTATTATTTTTTAGTTTTTATAAGTATCTTGTTTTAGAAGCAATAATGTTTGACATATGGTCAGATACTAATACAAACATCTCTTTCAATGCGATTGAACACTAAATATGAATAATTCTCTCAATAAGGATTCAAAGCAAATTTATCATATTATGGAAGTCTAACCCTTTTCACTAAACCCAATCAACTTGATAGTTCTCGTTGGGGTCTTCAAAACCAGATTTCAAAAAGGATCTCGAGGTGTCTTTTGCAAAGGATTGATGGATTCGTTTGGGAATGTACACTACGGCATAATGAACGACACTCCAATCATAGCCTTGGTAATTCTCATTATTTTCACCACAAAATATAACACACCTCCAAAAGTGCAAGAAGTAAAAGTGGTATAAAAAAATGTCTTTCCGGTTCATCAGGAAGAATGAATCTTGATTAATCTGAAGTTCGACTGAGAAATAATTAAAGTCTAACAAAACATTATTTTCACTCATGATCAAATTCAAATACTACCTAAACTATCTAATTTTAAGTTTAGCATATTAATTATTTATGGTGAAAATCATTTGGTTAATTAAATGTGGTAAATTGAGAGAAGGTAACCTGTATTGCTTATAGTCAAACTAAAATTTTAAGACAAAATTAATTTGTCCTAACAATATCTAGATATTTACTATATTTTATCAAAATGATGGTTGGCCATTATTTTCAGCACAAAATAAAAATGTAAGTAGAGGTAAATTGGGTTGAGAAAGTGAGAGTGAGAGACAGAGACACTAACCTGGATTATTACATTTCACAGCATGAGGCCTATCAGGACAATAACACCGAAAAGCATAGACGAGAGGGTCGAGGTCGAAGCCGCACCTCCCTCCACTGTTCTTGCACTCCCTGCAGCTATTCGCATTCCAAATCAACAAAAACCCTCTCCACAGCGCCTCTCGAACCCCTCCTTTCAAATCTTCCACCGTCGCATTCACCGCACCGCCGTTACAACTCTTCCGCGCCGTAACCAAATCCAGATCCTCCTTATCCAACCCCACAACCGACGTGGTTTCGTTCCCCGCCGCAGAACACCCGATCCTCCGCTCCCGCACCCTTTCGGGAAGCACCGCTGAGTCGCAGCCGTATAGCACGAACAGATCCCTCTGGTTTGGAGCGAGTCGGAACCTGTACCTTCCGACCGTGAGGTTTTGAGTGTGGCCAATACAAGAAGAAGCGTTTGGTTGTGAAAAGACGGGGTTGGAGACTCGGAGGGAGTTGTTGTGGTAGAAAATTTGGTGGATCGTGTATGGGGTGTACATGAGAGTCAGTATTGGGAAGCCGTTGTGGCCGCACGTTAGCTCGAAGCCTGGCTGCCCGCAAAAGGGTTTGTGCGTGCCTTGGATGTAAAACGGGTAGCTTATGTTCTGCCCATTCCCACATGTCTTGGGTACGCAGGCTTCGAATCCTTCGTCTAAGGAGAAAGTGACTGTGGGCTCTAAGAGAGAAAAGAAGAAGAGGAGGAGGAGTTGTCTTGGGTTCATTTAGGATTTTTGGTGCGGTTAGAAGATGATGGAACGGAAGGAGTGGAGAGAACAAGAAAGAGAAGAAGAAAAATATTAAATTAAATATATGAAAATTAGATTGCACGATGAAATTAAAGTCTAAGCCGGCGACATTTTTTTACTTGATTTTCAGTTGTCTACATCTGCCCCATATCTTAGACTTTTGAATCAATCTTCCCTAAAGGGGTATTTTATCAAAAGGCAAAAGAGGCTTCTACCCAAGCTGAAGATGACCAACTTTAGTGCTCTGGCCTCTGTCCTCTGTCCTATCCTCAAGTTGCACTGGACAAACATCTTCAGCCATATATATAGTTGAATTTTTGGCGTGTATAGAGAGAAAGATTTAGGGGTGTAACACGTTTGTACTTTGTAGTGTAAGATATCCTTGTGTTCTGGTAAATGGTAATCATGATGAGCAAAACTGTCCATTTTAAATCCCTACCAAACTGTTGGTCTGATTTATTATTATTATTATTTCTGACTTGTTGGTCTGATTAATGACACGTGAAATTATTTTCCTACATTTTTTTTTCTTTATTTGGATCTGCCTTGGCCCGTTGAATACAGAATACTAGTAAAAACTTCTTGGAGCGTCCGGGCGTTTTGATGCATGCGTTTGGTATTTTGAAAGAGGTCTAGCACACACGTCGCTATCAACTCTGATCAGACGCTAAAAGCTATGGCTTTCGTTATCTTTTGTTGATTTTTTATTCTAATTTTAAAATTATGAGTTATAACTCCGAATGAGTTATAAAATAAATTAAAAATTGTTTGATGTTTTTATTTTTTAATTTTACCATTCCTTTAAAACAAAATTATTTTGTAAAATATTTTGAAAATTTTAAATTTATTTTAATTGATTGATTCATTTAATAATAAATATATTATTAAAAGTGAAAATATTATGTAATTAATTCAATCGACATATATTTATTTTAATGATAACTAAATTACATAAAGTTATTAAAATATATACATTTTAAAATTTTAATTTTTAAAGGTAAAAAATTATTTTGTTTAATAAAATTAATTTAAATATGACTAACAAATGTTTTATTATATACAATATTAATTAAAAAGATAAAATATTTAAATCTTTCTATTGAGTTATAATGGTTGAGTCTTCACATAATAGTAAAATTATGTTTTAATGATTTGTTGGTCATATATATAGAGATGACAATAAGTATGGTATTATAGTACATATTCTCATACTTGCGCTTTAAAAAAATCATTATACTTGGACCAATATATGCATAGGTAATAATTTTAAGGCTTAAATACAATTTTACTCTTTCTATTTTACTCTTTCAAAATACAAATATTTGGTCCCTTATGTTAGAAAATTCGTAATTTTGGTTCTCGTATTTTAGAAAATCTACAATTTTGATTTAATCTTTAATTTTTCCTACATTTTATTTCTTTTTTGTAATTAATTAAATCATTTCTTGATGATACCTTAAATGAATATGTTAGGCTTAGGGTTCAATTGGACAATAAAAAAACATAGAAATCTAATTGTGATTACTTCTAAAAACTCAAAATGCATAATAGAAATCTAATTAAAGTTGAATTAGATACCTGGAGTAGCTTCTCTAGAAATAAAGAGGAAACTAGTATAAACTTGTTGTTCATATTTTCTTGATTCTTATCTCTTTCTCATCGCATTCTTTATCAATTTGTTGAGTTTAAAGATATTACTTTTTAAACGAACTTTAACAAAAGGATATTGTGTATGGGTGATTGATTAGATATTGGTTTTAAACAAAAAGTTTGTGATACAATCCTTGGAAGAGAAATTTTTCAAAATTCTATTTTTAATTGAGATTTGTTTTCAAAACCAATTCACCCCCTCTTGATTTGAGAGTTCCATCGTCTTTTTCAATTGGTATTAGAGCTACATCTTGAAAGTTGCTCAATATCACAGTTTTTCAAAATGGGCTCTAAACAAATCACTTTCAAAGAGGGCGTTTCTCTCAATTGACCTCTATTGTTTGAGGGAGAGCATTTTTTGTTTTGGCAAAAGAGAATGGAAATATTAATTTAGTCAATTTATCCCGATGCATGATATGCTATTGTTAAACGATCATTTATACTGACTAAAGAAGTCAATGGTGAATTGGTTCTTAAAGAATGATATGAGATGAAAGATAAGAGGAAAAGAAAAGTGCAAGATGATAAAAAAGATACAAATATTTTAACTTTTGGTTTATATTCTGATGAATTCTTTCGTACTGCAAGGTGCTAAAGTACAAAGGAGATATGGAAAATGCTTGAAGTTACTCATGAAGGCACTACGGATGTAAGAAGAGCAAGAAAGCATACTCTTGTATCTGAATATGAATCCTTTCTAATGAAGAATGGTGAAACCATTTCATAACTACAAACAAGATATAGCCATATAGTGAATCACTTGCTTGGTCTTGGAAAAAAGTTTGAAGATGATGAGCTAAACATCAAGATTCTCAACTGTCTTACAAGAACTTGGGAATCGAACATCACAATGATCAAGGAATCCAAGGACTTGGCATCAATGTCGATGGAAGCTTTCTTCAAAAAAAATTTTGCTTATGAACATGAGTTGATTCAACAATGTCATGCAAAAGATACATAAAAGAAAAGAAAAGGGATTGCACTCAAGGTTAGTTCTTCAAAGGAAGATAAAAAAAAAAAAAGTTCTAGTGATAAGGAAGTGTTGGATTCAAGGGGAGCTACTTGAAGAATGCAAAGGAACCTTGATTCAAGCATTGGTTTTGAGCTTTCAACATGCAATGGATGCCTTGAAGATAATTTAGTATGAAATGTGTAAGAGAAAAGGAAATCTGGTGATCCATGTGCATTGCATTCATTTAATCTATAATTCATTTAAACGGTTTAACAAAAATCACAAGGCTTTAGCAATTTTACTAAGTTTTTAAAATGATTCAATGGTTTTTGGAAAAATGCATTTTCTACTGTAATAATCGATTACCTAAGCGAAATAATCGATTATCTGTTTCATATTCATTTCTGGAAAAGCTTTTACGAACACTTTAATCGATTACCATATTTTGTAATCAATTACGCAAGCCTTTTAGAAAACACAGTGCTACTGGAATAATCGATTATTTTGCTCATTATTAAACCTAGAAAGCTCATGAACATTTTAATCGATTAAAGTGGTGACTTAATCAATTACATAAGAGTTTTAATCGATTATAGTGGTGATTTAATTGATTACAAGCAGTTATAAAATTCTGTTATAAATAGAACCATGGCTCAGCTGCTTTTCTAACTTCGTGGAACATTACCCATTCGCTATTTCTGAGCTTAAACAGTCTTGTGAGCATCTTTAAGTGTTTTCTAAGGGATAAATTCGTTTTTGCTCCATTGTGCTTTGATAATGAGTGTTTGAGTCATTCTTTGAGCTTGAAACCTTATCAAGATTAAGGAAAGTTGTGCTATTTGATTTGAAATCATTCAACCTGAGCTGGTAATTTCATTTTGCATTGCATCATTGGATCATCAGGTTGTTTCTCTCCTTAATCTGGTTGTAATTTTTGTTTTACATTTTTCTTTGTGAATTGGCGATTGTAATTTAGTTCTTGCATGTATCTAAAGTAGGGTTCTCTAGGTGGAAGAACTGAGTAGTGTTCTTAGGTTCTTGTCTCTTAGAATCTAATAGGGTTTTAGATTTTTGTACTTTATCTAGGGTTGATAAAGGGAGACATTGTTATTGATTGTAAGAACTGAAAATTATAATAGTGGAACTCTAACCTAGTGTTGGTTGGAAGAAAACTGGATGTAGCTTCTAGTGTTGAAGTGAACTTGTATAAATCTGATTATGTTTTGCTTCTCTATCCCTTAACTCATTATATTCATCGTATTCTTGTTTAAAATTGCTTGACCAATTATATTAGTTTTGATTCATTGAATTCCTTGGGGCTGAGCTACTTGATTGAATAAGATATCTTGGTTTTGAAAAGTGATAAAGATCCTAAGAACTCTGATTTTGATTAAAGAAATTTTTAATTTACCAAGGTTAACCAATTCACCCCCCTCTTGGTTAAGTGTGAGATATTCACATCATTTTCAATTGGTATCAAGAGCTGGTTCTTGAAAGTTACTCAAGATCACTATTTTCTTTCAAAATGAATACCTCACAAATAACTTTCAAGGAAGGTGCTTCTTTAAACAGACCTCCTTTGTTTGAAGGGAAGAATTTCAGTTTTTGGAAAAATAGGATGAAGATCTTTATTCAATCAAATGACCCAGGTGCTTGGAATGCAATTGAAAAAGGTCTTGTGGTGCCTATCAAAACAGTTGGTAATGACATGATTCCCAAAGAATGGGATGAGATGAATGATGTTGAGAAAATGGTTGTTCAATATGATTTTAAGGCTAAAAATATGATAACATCTGCACTTTCCTTTGATGAATTTTTTAGAACAGTTAGATGCACAAGTGCTAAGGAGATGTTAGAGATGTTAGAGATCACTCATGAAGGAACTGAAGAATTCAGAAGATCAAGGAAGCATTCATTGATCCATGAGTATGAAATGTTCAAGATGAACACAAATGAAAGCATTTCCCAGCTTCAAACAAGATTCACACACATTGTCAATCATCTTTTGGGACTTGGAAAGACTTTTGATGTTGAGGAATTAAACATCAAGATCTTGAAATGTCTCACCAGATCTTGGCAACCAAAGGTGATAGCTATCAAGGAATCCAAGGACTTGTCCAAGATGTCAATGGCTGCACTCTTTGGTAAGTTACTTGAATATGAATTAGAATTGTCTCAACTAACTTGTGTTGAAGATGCAGAAAAGAAAGGCAAAGGAATTACTCTAAAAGCTGCAACATCTAAAAAGGAAAAAGAGGAAGAATCAAGTGATGAGGAAGATGAGGAAAACTTGAACTTAGTAGTCAAAAAGTTTAGCAAGTTTTTAAGGAAAAACAAGGGCAAAAGATTCTCTAGAAACTCCAACAACAACAACAGCAACAAGAAGATTGATAGCAACTTTACATGCTTTGAATGTGGGAAACTTGGCCACATCAAATCTGAATGCTCAATCTACTTGAAAAAACAAAAAGGTGACAACAAAGCAAAGAAGGAAGGGAAGTCTAGAAGAGCATACATAGCTTGGGAAGACAATGACTCAACAACTTTAGAATCCTCCACTGAGATTGAGGAAGCAAACATGTGCCTTACCTCCATTGTCAATGAAGATAATGATGATCTTTTAGATGAAGAAGATGAGGTAAATTCTAAACTTGATCAAGCTATTCTTGCTTTTCAAGAGATGCACAAAGAGGCTCAAAAGCTTGCAAGATATAACAATAGACTTAAAGAGAATATCAAAGAACATCTTGCAAAAAATTTAGAACTGCAAACTGAAATTTGCAACTTGAAAGAAGAAAATGAGAAACTTGTTTCAAGTTACAAATAAAATGGTTGTGTATGTGCCTCTTCCTCTACAAGTGTTGACAAATATGAAATGCTGCAAAAAGTTTTTTATGAGTATAGAACAAACCAAGAAGAAAAATATATGCAGCTCCTTTCTAAGAACAATGATTTGGTTAACATCTTACAAAAGCTCAACAAGGGAAAATGTGATTTGAATGAATTGTTGAGTGCTCAAAAACATGCTGGAGATACTTCTGGATTGGGGTATAAAAAGGGTTTTAAAAATGTCCAAAAGACAATATTTGTGACCCCAAAACAGAAGAATAAAAGGAGATCAAGAGTCAATCAAAATGTTTTCTTCAGAAAATCTTATAAAGTTGTTTGTCACTATTGTATGGAGAGAGGACACACTTCTTATAAATGTTTTGCAACCAAATGGTGAGTGCATTTGGGTTGAAAAGAAAAATAAAGCCACTAACCCCTTTGGACCCAACCTCAATTGGGTACCTCCTCTTATGAATTAATTTGAATTCTGTAGGTATGTCTTAGAGCAAGAACTTCTTTGTGGTATCTTGATAGTGGCTGCTCAAGACATATGATGGGTGACAAGTCCTTGCTCACAAATATTGTTCCTAAAGATGGAGGCTTTGTCACTTATGGAGATAATAACAAGGGTAAGATCATTGGTGAAGGCAACATTGGAGATAACTTTAACACCAAGATTAGCAATGTTCTGTATGTGGATGGTTTGAAGCACAATCTTCTAAGCATAAGCCAACTTTGTGATAAAGGTTTTAAAATCTCATTCAATAAAAATTGTTGTATGATTTGTGATGGCCAAAATGGTTAAGTAATTCATATAGGCAAAGGGAAAGGTAATATCTATCTACTTTCTATTGACCATGCATTCTTTCACAAAAATTCATGCTTAATGAGTAAGTTAGATGAATCTTGGTTGTGGCATAGGAGAGCTAGTCACATCAACATACACCATATAAACAAGTTCATTAAAAAGGACTTAGTGATTGGTTTGCCAAAACTCAAATTTGAAAAGGATAAACTTTGTGATGCTTGTCAAAAGGGGAAACAAACTAAAATCTCTTTTAAAAGCAAAAATATTGTTTCCACCTCTAGACCACTTGAACTACTACACATTGATTTGTTTTGTCCTTCTAGAACTATGAGTTTGGGTGGCAATTATTATGGACTTGTGATTGTTGATGATTACTCTAGATATACTTGGACTTTGTTCTTGAAATCCAAAAGTGATGTTTTCCATGCTTTTAGAAAATTAGCCAAAGTTGTTCAAAATGAGAAAAACAACAAAATTATCTCAATAAGAAGTGATCATGGTGGAGAATTCTAAAATGAACATTTTGAAAACTTTTGTGAAGAAAATGGAATTAACCACAATTTTTCAGCTCCAAGAACACCTCAACAAAATGGTGTTGTGGAGAGGAAAAATAGATCCCTTGAAGAAGGTGCAAGAACACTTCTTAATGAGACAAATTTGCCAAAATATTTTTGGGCTGATGCAGTTAGTACAGTTTGCTATACTTTGAATAGACTTCTCATAAGGCCTATTTTGAAGAAAACCCCTCATGAGTTGTACAAAGGCAGAAAACCAAACATCTCTCACTTAAGAACCTTTGGCTGCAAGTGTTTTGTGTTAAATAATGGAAAATAATCACTTGGAAAGTTTGATGCAAAGGCTGATGAAGCTATATTTCTTGGATATTCATTTCAAAGTAAAGCTTATAGAGTTTTCAACAAGAGAACTATGTGCATGGAAGAATCTGTTCATGTAATTTGTGATTAATCTAACCCCTCAAGAGAGGAAAAGAAATGTGATTTAGATGCAGGTCTTATGGAAGAAATTGTCCAGCCTATTGAAGAAAAAGGAGAACCAAGTGCTGCAACAATTCCATCAACATCTAATCAAGAGCCAAAAGAATGGAGAACAACAAGAAATCTCTCAATTGACAACATCATTGGTGAAGTTTCAAAGGGAGTTTCTACTAGATCCTCATTAAAAAATCTCTATTGTGACATGGCTTTTGTATCACTAATTGAACCAAATGGTATTGATCAAGCATTATTAGATGAACATTGGTTAATAGCTATGCATGATGAGTTGAATCAATTCAAAAGAAATGAAGTTTAGGAGTTAGTCCCTAGAACATCAACTCACAAACCTATTGGCACTAAATGAGTTTTTAGAAATAAGCTGGATGAAAGTGGAATCATAGTAAGGAACAAAGCTAGATTGGTTGCTAAGGGATACAACCAAGAGGAAGGCATTGACTATGATGAAACTTATGCTCCAGTAGCCAG
>CM023959.1:25882226-25897321 GCA_013407115.1 Glycine latifolia | reverse complement strand
TTTAGAAATAACCTGGATGAAAGTGGAATCATAGTAAGGAACAAAGCTAGATTGGTTGCTAAGGGATACAACCAAGAGGAAGGCATTGACTATGATGAAACTTATGCTCCAGTAGCCAGATTAGAAGCCATTAGGTTATTGTTTGCATATGCTTGTTTGATGAATTTCAAATTGTTTCAAATGGATGTCAAAAGCCTTTCTTAAATGGATACATTGAAGAGGAAGTTTATGTAGAACAACCTCCTGGATTTATTGATTATAAACATCCAAACCATGTTTACAAACTAAGAAAAGCATTGTATGGTTTGAAACAAGCACCTAGATCTTGGTATGAAAGGTTAAGTAAATTTCTGGTTGAACAATCTTTCATAAGAGGTCAAGTTGATAAAACCTTGTTCATAAAGAGAAAAAGAAATGATATACTATTAGTTCAAATTTATGTAGATGATATAATTTTTGGTTCAACTAACACATCAATGTGCAAAGAATTTTCAGTTATAATGCAGAGAGAATTTGAGATGTCAATGATGGGTGAACTCACATTCTTTTTGGGACTACAAGTCAAGCAATTAAAGAGTGAAAATTTCCTTAGTCAATCAAAGTACTATTAAGAGATGATTAAAAAGTTTGAAATGGAAAGTTGCAAGGATGTTGCAACACCTATGGCAACTTCTACTTATCTTGACATAGATGACAAAGGCAAAAGTGTTGATGAATCCAAATATAGGGGAATGATTGGTTCCTTGCTATACCTTACTGCTAGTAGGTCTGATGTAATGCTAAGTGTTTGCTTGTGTGCAAGATATCAAGCAAATCCAAAAGAGTATCACCTTACAGCAATCAAAAGAATCCTCAAATACCTCAAGGCAACACCTAAAGTTGGACTATGGAATCCCAAAGGTGCACCAATCAACATTATTGGATATTTTGACTCTAATTTTGCAGGATCTAAGCTTGATAGGAAAAGCACAAGTGGTACTTGTCATCTCCTAGGAAGCTCACTCATATCTTGGCATTACAAGAAACAATCTTGTGTGGCTTTGTCAACTGCTAAAGCTGAATATATCTCAACTAGGAGTTGCTGTGCACAAATCTTATGGTTAAAACAACAATTGCAAGATTTTGGAGTTGATCTTAAGGAGATTCCCCTGTTGTGTGACAACACAAGTGCCATCAATATCTTAAAGAATCCTGTTATGCACTCAAGGACCAAGCACATTGAAATAAGACATCACTTTCTTAGAGACCATGTGCAGAAAGGTAATATCAAGATTGAATTTGTTGATACATACAACCAATTGGCTGATATATTTACAAAACCCTTGATAGAGATAGATTTTACACTCTAAGAAACATGTTAGGCATTCTTGATGAATCTAATATTTGCTAACATGCTTGATCTGTGCCAAACCATGAGAAATACTTGAATGATTGCTTAATTATCTGTTGCATTTGAAAATTCGAAGTTATGCTGCATAAGAACTATTCGCTCTGCATATTTCACTGTGATAATCGATTAAATCTCATGATAATCGATTAAATTCATTTAAAAAGCCATTGGGATTGAAATTTTAGCTTATGTAATCGATTACACAAGCGAAATAATCGATTATTCTACATAGAATTCCTTTTCAAAAAATCCATTTCACTGGAATAATCGATTAAACCAGCGAAATAATCAATTACACAAGCTTCCAAATGTTTTGCAAATTGTCACTCCCACTGGAATAATCGATTACCTTGCAGAATAATCGATTAAATGGCTTCGAAACTCACTGAAATCTGTCTTCACACTGTGATAATCGATTACATATGAGGGTAATCGATTACAATGCTTCTTCCTCAACCATACTGATATGAAATAATCGATTAGCATACGAATTAATCGATTACTGTACGTTTTAAAACAAAATTTTGTGAAGATTTAATCGATTACATATGGAAAATAATCGATTAAATATGGAGTTACTGCAACTTTGCACATTTTTCTTGGAAATTGTAATTGCCCAACCAAATCAAATCAAAACTTAAACTCACTGTTGTGCCTTAACTCCTTCTAACAGCTATATTTTCATTTAAATTTGAATGATAGGAGCCTCAAGTTGTTCTATAAATAGAACATTGCATCCATAGTGAATCTTGCACCATAATCTCTTCTCTCTCACAATTTCTCTGAATTTTCTTTGTACCTGTGTGTCTAGAACCCTTTCCTAAGATGTCTACCCCTCAAAAGGTTAGGACTAGCAAGAGAAAAATTGGAGAATCCTCTTCCAATCCCCCCTCCTCCTCCAAATAGACTTGACCTTTGGTTCACAAGCGAAACAGACAAAATGAACTATCTTCAGTCCTTTGCCACAAAACCTGTTTGCTCACCCAAATACCTTGACCTGAACTAGTTTATAAGGGAAGGCTTTCAATTCCCTACATATTTAGAAACCCAAGGCCTTAGGCAATTCTTGGAGATGAAGGGTACATACTACCCAGAACTGGTAAAGGTATTCTATACCTGTGCCAAGGGTTCCATGAATGGGACCCTGAAATCTAAGGTGAAGGGTGTCACTATGGAGATCACCCATGAAGTCTGGGAATTAGTTGCTGGTCTTGTATGTGAGGGTGCAAGAAAATTTGATAAGGACCCGGAGAATTACAACAAGCTAGACACCTATAGGGAAATGTTACATGACCCCCATATGCAAATCAGAAATAGATTGGGTATTGGGCCAATGACCCCTGAGGATAGGTTATTACACTATATTATAACCTATGTGCTAACTCCAAGGGCAACTAATCATGCCCAAGCTACTGATGAAGACCTACAAATGGTGTATGGTCTGAAGAACTCCATTCCTATGAATTGGGTTCTAATTCTTGAAGAAAACATGCTCAAATCAAAGAGGCTTGTCAATTATCCCTTTCCATATCCTGTTCTGGTCTCTAGGTTCATAGATCACTTCAACATTGATGTAACAGATGAAGTTATGGACCATACCAACACCAGTAACAGTCTCATCCAAAGTAAGCATCTCTCAAAGCTGGGAATGATGAAGACACCACAAGGATGGGTGATGGCAGGTCAACAACCAGTGCCTCAACCTCCTGCTGATGCTGGTGTTCAAGAGGAAGCTTCTGCGGATGAAGAAGGAGACCCCAATCAGCCCATGTACACCCAATTTGAATCATTGATGCTGCAGAAGATGGATTGGCTTCTTCAAATGCATCATGACTTTCGAGCTGAGACTAGTGTCTCCTTAGATGCAATAAAACATAGGCTAGATACTATAGAGGCCACCTTAGAGGCTGATGATTCTGTTTCTTTCTAAAAAGGCCTATGATAGTTTAGTTTTTTATGCTCTATTTTTATGTTCCTTTTTTATTTTTCATTTTCTCCATGTATTGCATTTCCCTCAATCAATGAATGAAATTTGCTTTCCCTCTTATGCTTGGTTGCTGTGTACTTTACATTTTTGTCTTTGATAAGCCAAATAGGGGGGAGAAATAATTGATTTTGTACAAGCTCTGCATGCTACTCTGTTTATCCCTGTTTTTTGTTCAATATTTTGCCCAAATTTTGAGTTGAATGGATTATGAAATTTAGGGGGAGCTAAGTACTTAAAATGAACCTATTAAGCATATAAAACATGTAAATGAATGCTGAATGAATCACTGATGCTTTTAACACTTGTTCTTGGCAAAAGAATTGGAAATTTTTCAGGTTTGTGAAGCTCAAGCTTTTCCCAATATGATTCCTCAATTAACTTCAAGACCAACTGGAAATCAATTGAAGATTTGGCATGTTCAAAGCCAAAAAGGGGGAGATTGTTGGATTCAGGGGGAGCTACTTGAAGAATGCAAAGGAACCTTGATTCAAGCATTGGTTTTGAGCTTTCAACATGCAATGGATGCCTTGAAGATAATTTAGTATGAAATGTGTAAGAGAAAAGGAAATCTGGTGATCCAAGTGCATTGCATTCATTTAATCCATAATTCACTTAAATGGTTTAACAAAAATCACAAGGCTTTAGCAATTTTACTAAGTTTTTAAAATGATTCAATGGTTTTTGGAAAAAATGCATTTTCTACTGTAATAATCGATTACCTAAGCGAAATAATCGATTATCTGCTTCATATTCATTTCTGGAAAAGCTTTTACGAACACTTTAATCGATTACCACATTGTGTAATTGATAACATAAGCTTCTGAGAAAAGGATGCTCCACTGGAATAATCGATTACCAGTATTCGTAATCGATTACACAACATTTTGAGAAAATCATGTTGCACTAGAATAATCGATTACCATATTTCGTAATCGATTACGAAAGCCTTTTAGAAAACACAATGCTACTGGAATAATCGATTACAGCTCGAAATAATCGATTATTTTGCTCGTTATTAAACCCAGAAAGCTCATGAACATTTTAATCGATTAAAGTGGTGACTTAATCGATTACATAAGAGTTTTAATCGATTATAATGGTGATTTAATCGATTACAAGCAGATATAAAATTCTGTTATAAATAGAACCATGGCTCAGCTGCTTTTCTAACTTCGTGGAACATTACCCATTCGCTATTTCTGAGCTTAAATAGTCTTGTGAGCATCTTTAAGTGTTTTCTAAGGGATAAATTTGTTCTTGCTCCATTGTGCTTTGATAATGAGTGTTTGAGTCATTCTTTGAGCTTGAAAACTTTTCAAGATTAAGGAAAGCCGTGCTATTTGATTTGAAATCATTCAACCTGAGCTGGTAATTTCATTTTGCATTGTATCATTGGATCATCAGGTTGTTTCTCTCCTTAATCTGGTTGTAATTTTTGTTTTACATTTTTCTTTGTGAATTGACTATTGTAATTGAGTTCTTGCATGTATCTAAAGTAGGGTTCTAGGTGGAAGAACTGAGTAGTGTTCTCAGGTTCTTGTCTCTTAGAATCTAATAGGGTTTTAGATTTTTGTACTTTATCTAGGGTTGATAAAGGGAGACATTGTTATTGATTGTAAGAACTGAAAATTATAATAGTGGAACTCTAACCTAGTGTTGGTTGGAAGAAAACTGGATGTAGCTTCTAGTGTTGAAGTGAACCAGTATAAATCTAATTGTGTTTTGCTTCTCTATCCCTTAACTCATTATATTCATTGTATTCTTGTTTAAAATTGCTTGACCAATTATATTAGTTTTGATTCATTGAATTCCTTGGGGTTGAGCTACTTGATTAAATAAGATATTTGGTTTTGAAAAGTGATAAAGATCCTAAGAACTCTGATTTTGATTAAAGAAATTTTTAATTTACCAAGGTTAACCAATTCACCCCCCTCTTGGTTAAGTGTGAGATATTCATATCATTTTCAGGAAGATGTAGAGAATTTAAGCTTAATGGTGAATAAGTTTGGAAAATTCCTTAAAAGGTCCAAAGACAGAAAATTCTCTAAACCTTCAAAGAAGGTGGAAAGCAACAACAACACCTTCACATGCTTCGAATGCGGGAAACAAGACCACATCAAATCAAATTGTCCTATCTACCTTAGAAAACAACATGTTGAAGAAAAAGGAAAGAATGATAGAAAACAGAAAAAAGGCCTACATAGCTTGGGAAGACAATGCGTCAACCTCCTTTGATTCTTCTAGTGAAGAAGAAGTTGCAAATGTGTGCTTAATGGCTGATGCAAAGGATGACTCCTTAACCATTGAATAAACTGAGGTAAATTCTAAATTTAAAGAAGTTTTGGAAGCCTTTCATGAAATGCATGAGGAAGCACAAATGCTTGTTGTTTTGAACAATAAGCTAAGAAGCGATCTAAAATGGCATATCACTAAATTGGCTTCAATACAAAGTGAGCTTGCTAAATTGAGGCAAGAAGATGAAAACTTGTTTCAAGTTATAAAGCCACTAGTTGTGTTTGTGATTCTACTTCTCTTAATATGGATGATTACAAATATTTGCAAAATGAGTTTGAAAAGTTTAAAAATGATCAATATGAAGAATGTATGAAATTTCAAATTGAGCTTTCCTATGTCAAAGATCATTTTATAAAAAAGAATAAAGGAAAAAGTGATCTTAGTCAACTACTCAGTGTGCAAAAGCATACCATCGATAAGACTTATTTGGGGTATAACAAGCAAACATTTTCTAAGAAAACCAAGTTTGCATCGTCCAAAAAGGTGAACCCAAACAAGGTCTCCAAAAAGAAAACATAGTGCATCTTAAGCCTAAAGCAAAGACTTGTCATTATTGCTTGAAAAAATGGCACGCATCTCATAGATGTTATGTTAGGAGATTTGATGTTCCAAGAGGTAAATGTGTTTGGCTTCCTAAAGATTTAACTGTGGAAATTAAGCCCATTGGACCAACCCTTAATTGGGTACCGCCTCTCTCTAATTGATTTTGTCTTGTAGGTGTGCCTAAAAGTAAGAAACTCACTATGGTACTTGGATAGTCGCTACTCTAGGCACATGATAGGTGACTGATAAGTCTCATATTTTAGTTATTTTCGGGTTTCAACAGTTTTCTTATAAACTTCCCTTAATTCTAGTTGTTTTATATTTTGGACATTTATAAATGTGGTTGTTTAAATTTGGAAGATTCATCTGTTCAATTTTGATGTTTTGATAGGTATTTATTTGATCCAAGAAACCAAGCCAAGATGAAGGGAAAAATGGTCAAATCCACAAATTTCCAGGGTGCAATTCGCCCAAGCGAGCTACCTTTCTTCAGCAATAAGCAACCAACTCGCCTGGGCTAGTTAAGCTCGCCTGGGTGAGTTGGTTTGGCACCTCTTGGACCAATTATGTATAAAAAGCCATGCAAGGATGCAAGAAGAACCCATAACGAACCAGAGGCAAAAAATCACACAAAAGGAGGAGAGAGAATAGAGAAAAGGATAGGAAACTCTTCAGAAACAGATCGTGGATCACCTCCTTCGTCATGTCTTCTGTTGATCTTGTGCTCTACACAATTATCGGCTAGTTTCTTCAAAGGATTGGATGTAATCTTCATACCCTTATGTATCTCTTTTGATATCTAATATATATGAATATTGTCTGCTCATTACTAATAATTTTATTTTGTTCGTAATGCTTGATCTACTTGATCACTAGTTTCATGAAATTGGATTCTAAGTTTGACTGGGAAGTACTCTTAGAATTTGAACTAAATGATTTTACTCTTTACATTACGTTGCTAGGAATAGAGTATAATGTTTTGATTGCGAATAGCACGAGATTATGATTGTAATGTTGGGATATTTATTTCATATGTGAGGGATCGATATTAGGTAAATATCCTTAGGATTCTCAAATGCGAGGGATCGATTTGGGATGAATTAAAGTGTGCATCAATAATGTTAGAAAGTTATTCATATGTGTTAATGTTAATTGGATACTAAGGGTATGAACGATGAAATCCAATCCTACCTTTTTCTTGAATTAATTAAAAACGTTTTAATTATTTTCATGATTTTTCGTATTTTCGACCCACTAAATCTGTTATTTCTGTAATTTTGTTAATTCAGTAAATCTGTTATTTCCATAAACCCATGAAATTTCGATTATATTTATAGTACATAACTATTGAACTGTTAAGTTTTATTTGAAAAAACTGAGTAGCTCAAGTCTATGTGGAGATGATCTCTTTATAAATTCTGTAACCTGCGACGACATTGGTATGCTTTCCATAAGTCTAACAAGTTTCTGGCGCCGTTGCTAGGGACTTTGTTAGACTATTGGCAAGCGTACCAATGTCATCTTAGGTTACAAAATTTATAATTGTTCGTCTCCACAGGGACTTGAGCTAATCAATTATTCTAGATAAAAAAGTAACAGTTCAATAGTTATGTACAATAAGTGTAAGCGGAATTTCATGAGTTTACGGAAATAACGGAAAATTACGAAAGCTAGTAAAATTGAATTTAACTAATTTAAGGAAACGTAGGATTGAGTTTCATCATTCATACCCTCAGTATCCAATTAACATTACCATGTATAAATCATTTTCTATAATTACTGATGCACACACTGATTCACCCTGAATCGATCCCTCGCATTCGAGAATCCTAAGGATATTTACCGAATATCGATCCCTCGCATATGAAGTAAATAACCCAGCATTATAATCATAATCGCGTGCTATTTGGAATCTAAATGTTATGCTCTATTCCTAGCAACGTAACGTAAAGAGTAAAAACATTCAGTTCAAATCCTAAGGGCACTTTCCAGTCAAGCTTAGAATCCAATTCCATGAAACTAGTGATCAAGTAGAATCAAGCATTAAGAACAGATTGAAATCACCAGAATGAGTAGAAATATTCATACATATATAAAATATTAAAAGAGATACATAAGGGTACAAAGATTACATCCAATCCTTAGGAGAAACTAACCGATCATGGTGCAGAGCAAGAGATCAACAGAAGACATGACGAAAGAAAGCGATCCCCGACCCCTTTCTGTGGAGTTTCCATTCCTTTTCTCTCTTCTCTCACTTCTCTCTAAGCCTCTATGGCTATTTCTCACGTTTTCTCCCTCCAAAGTTATATTTTCTCCTTCATTTGCATGCCTTTTTATAGGAAATAGTGTGCTGCTTATGTCTACTTGCCAGGCGTATGATTTGGCCTTGTTTCACTCGCTTGGGTGAGTTAATCCAGAAGAAAGCCATTCGCCCAAGCGAGTTAAATAAACATGTTTCACTCACCTAGGCGAGTTAAAAACCCAATGCTGAAGAAAGATGCTAGCCTGGGCGAGTTCTGGGCTAATTTGTTTCAAGAAACTTCCTATTTTGACCTTTTTGCCCCTTTTTACTTGTCTTGATTGCTTTGGATGTTCCGGATACAATTGATATCTATCAAAACACCGGATTTGATTGGACTATTCTTCCAAAATGTAAATAACATACTTATATATGTACTAATTATAAAACAACTAGGATTAGGGCCAGTTTATAAGTGAATTTCCTGAAATCAAAAGATAAGTGCCAACATTATAATCTCATAAATAATTGAAATATGGTACTTATCAGACTTGAATTGCTCACTCAGTTCTTTCATATTTCATTTTTCAGTTGAATAAGATATTTTCTTTACTTTCGTTATTTATTTTATTTTGTATAAATTCTCTCATTATATTTTATGTTCGCTAACCTCGGTACTTACAAGTTATTGTAGTTTGTTCTTTTTTCCTTTATGCTAGGTAAATTTCCTGTAGATAAATCGTTAATTGATCTGGAAATTACCAAGATTGAAAGGAAGAATAGGGAGAAAAAGAAACAAGAAACCAATAAGCCACTGGGTGAAAATTCTCTTATTATTTCTTCTTCACCAGAAAAGCCACCTGTAATTGATATTATGGCTGATAGAGGGAGAGAAGAAAATAGACCACAAAGGAGGACTCTTGGTGACTATGCTTATCTACAAGGACCAAAGCATTACAACAACATAGTCATTCCTCCTTTCAGTAATAAGGTTATGAAGTTGAAGCCAACATTGCTCAGTTTGATTGGCTCACATCCTTTTGCTGGAATGGATCATGAAGATCCATATTCACATTTGTCTACCTTCATGGAGTTGTGCAATACCATGGGAGCTTCTAATGAAGATGGTGAAGCTGTCTATCTCAAAGGTTTTCCATTCTCCTTGACAGGTAAGGCAAAGACATGGCTCCAATCACATCCAAACAAAAGTCTCAACACTTAAGAAAAAGTGGAGGAAAAATTCATTGCGAGATTTTTTCCTCCATCCAAATTCATTAGTGCAAAATCAGCCATTGTTACTTTTTTCCAAGGATCAGATGAACCTCTTTGTGAGACATGGGAGAGATTCAAATCTTTATTGCGGAGGTGCCCAAACCATAATTTTTATGATGCTGCACAACTGCATATTTTCTACAGTGGGTTGAGACCTTAGACAAAGATGATTCTTGATGCCTCAACTGGAGGCACCATGATGTCTAAAAGCCCAAAGGAAGCAATTACAATCATTGAATCCATAGCAACTGGTGATTATCAGAGTCACCATGATAGATCTCTAGTGCAAAGGAAAGGTATAATGGAAATGGATACTCAAAATGCAATTCTAGCTTAGCATAAACTCTTGACTCAACAAATAGAGGGCTTAACAAAACATATAGGCCAACTTCCTCAACAATTTCAGCAAGTGGATCACAGAAAAAACACCAAGCTCATCAAGTTCAACAAGTTCTAAGATGTGATTTTTGTGGTGGAGACCATCAGAATGACCACTGTCCAACACCTGGTGATTGCCAACAGGAAGAGGAGGCTCATTATTTGCATAATCAAACTGGGCCTCAACAGAACTTCCAAGGAAAATACCAAGCCTACAAAGGTGGTCCAGGTTCAAATCAACCTTATGGTTGGAGACAACAAAATAATATTGCATATACTGGTCCCACTAACTCTTCTTTTGCAGGTTCCACAAATAACTCTTATGCATGTCCTTTAAATAATTCTTATGTTGGTCCTTCAAATAGGGGTTCACAACAACAACAAGCTCAGCCTGATAGAGTTTCAAAAATGGAAGATACTCTAACTCATTTTATGCAGATGTCCATCACCAATCAGAAGAACATGGATGTTTCCATTAAAAATCTTGAAGTTCAGGTTAGACAACTTGCAAAATAACTGTCTGAGCATGGAGGTGGATCTTTTTTAGCAAACACACAAGTTAACCCAAAGGAACTATGCAAGGTAATTACAACAAGTATGGGGAATGTGGTTGGTTTGAAGGATGATGGTGAGAAAAAGAATAAGAAAAGAGTTGTAGAAAAAAATGATGAAAAGGAAGGAGTTGAAAAAGAAAAAGAGAAAAATGATGAAGTGGTGACTAAAGAAAAAGTAGAAAAGAAAGTAGTAAGAGAAGAGGAGAAGCACAAATCAAAGAAACAAGAACTTGACAAAGGCAAAGTTGTACTAAACCCTCCACCAGTTCAGCATATGCCTTATCCACATGCCCTGTTAAAGAAAACTAAGCATGGACAGTACAAGCGTTTCTTGGATATTTTCAAATAGCTGCAGATTAACATTCCTTTTTCCGAGGCATTGGAGAAAATGCCAGCATATGCTAAATTCATGAAAGATTTGCTTACAAAGAAGAGAAAGTATATGGATGATGAAACAGAGTTGGATGTAGGTTGTAGTGCAATTATTCAAAAGTACATTCCAGAGAAATCCAGAGATCCCCGTAGTTTCACATTTCCTGTGACTATTAGGAGATTGTCAATGGGAAAGACACTTCATGATTTAGGTGCAAGCATCAACCTCATACCCTTGTCCATGGTCAAATGGATAGGAGAAGTAGAAATCAGACCAACTAGGATGGCTTTGCAGCTAGTTGACAGAACTATTAAGCATCATTATGGCATTATTGAAGATGTATTGGTGAAAGTTGACAAATTTTTCTTTCCAGTCGACTTTGTAGTGATGGATATGGATGAGGATAGTGAAGTCCAATTGAGTCTTGGCAAACCTTTCATGAAGACTGCTAAGGTTTTGATTGATGTTGATGAAGGAAAACTCATTGTTAGGGTGCAAGATGATGAAGTGCAATTTAATGTTCTTGAAGCCATGAAGCACCTTAAAGATAATAGAGAGTGTTTTAAAGTGGATGTCCTGGATAAGGTAATTTCTGACTCTAAGAGGTTGATTTAAAGAGCAGATGGATTAGAAAAAGTATTGACTGAAGCATTTGAGAATAGGAGTGAATGTGAAGATAAAGAAAGTTCAAACTGTCTTCAACAACTAGATGCTTGCAAGGAAATTCCTTATTATCAATCTCTCTTTGAAGAATTGAAAGAAGAGAAGCAGAATGAAGAATCAAAGATGGAGCTGAAAACATTACCTCCACATTTGAAATATGTTTTTCTTGCAGGTGATTCACAGAAACCAGTTATCATTAATGCAAATCTTTTTGACGAAGAAGAAAAAAAACTAGTGAAAATTCTGCAGGAAAATAAAGAAGCCATTGGGTGGACCTTATCAGACCTTGTAGGTATTAGTCCTTCTTATTGTATGCATAAAATTTTAATGGTAGAAGATTATAAACCTGTAGCTTAGCCACAGAGATATCTCAATCCAACCATGAAGGAAATTGTCAGAAAGGAGGTAGTCAAGCTATTAGAGGCTGGAATGATCTATCCTATCTTAGATAGCCAGTGGGTAAGCCCTATACAGGTAGTTCCAAAGAAAGGTGGTATAATTGTTATAAAAAATGATAAAAATGAGCTTATCCCAACTCGTACTGTTACGGGTTGAAGAATGTGTATTGATTACAGAAAGCTCAATAAAACCACTAGAAACGATAATTTTCCATTACCATTCATGGATCAGATGCTGGAGAGACTAGCAGGACAACAATTCTGTTGGATATAGGGGGAGCAAGAAGAAGATGAAGCTAAAGAAGAAGATTGTGCCTTAGAAGAAAGATTTTAGCTTTTCACATGCCAAGGAAATTGTAATTTGATTAAGTGTATGAGAGACTAATCTTATGATCCTTGCATTGCATGAACATGATCATTAACATGCATACATGACTTCATTAAAGCATTAAAGCTATTCAAGTTTTCAAAAGAAACTAATTTCTCATGGTTAAGCTTTTGGAAAAATGAAATCTCACCGCTTTAATCGATTACACAATGATATAATCGATTACCAGCTACTGTTTTAATTCTGAAAAAGCCATGAAGAACATTTTAATCAATTACAGGCTACTCATAATCGATTACATAGCACAAAATGAAGATCATGTTTCACTGTCTTAATCGATTACCATGATATCGCAATCGATTACTTAAGTTCATTGTTAAATATGCATGACTGCTTTAATCGATTACCACAATCCGTAATCGATTACACAAGCTTGTTTCAAAACTAAACCTGATTGCTTTAATCGATTACGACTCAGATTAATCGATTAATTTGCTCGTTGCAGTTCCCAGGTTGTGCTAAGAACATTTTAATCGATTATTGGCAATTTAATTGATTACATAAGATAATTTAATCGATTACTTGGCGCTTTAATCGATTATATTCTGTTATAAACATTGGTTATAAATATATTGAAGGCTTGTCTGAAAATACAATTTACATACTTCGATATTTCTGAGCATATACAAGCCTTCTCAAAGTTAGAAAGGATTTTCTGAGTTAACAAAGCTCTTGTCCCACTTTCTAATCTTCATGATGTATTGAAAGATTTCTTGCTCAAGATTTTCAAAGAAGTTTTGGAGAGAAAGTTCTGAAATTGATTTATGCATTTCAACTCTGATTGGTAAACCATATTCATTCATATTCATTGGATCATCAGGTTGTCTCTCTCCATTATCTCTTGTTGTAAATTCATTTTTGTATTCTTGGTAGTTTGAAACTATTGTGGTAACACCCCGTATGCATCTGGCGTATTAACATATTACTTAATCAGATTAGCGCGACGATTAATTAAAACGATTACTCAAATCACGCGGAAGCATTTCAAAACCATATTTCTTGATTCATTATGTATGGTACGTATAGACAATAAATTAAACGAATGCCGAAGCGCCACAATAGCCTTAACGATCCATATAATATAATTAACGGCAGATAAAACTAAAATATCTATACAGATATATCCGGGGATCACTACCCATATGTGTCTAAAATATTATACATAGACTATATACATGCCACATCAAAATACTCTAACTGCATCCATACAAAATAGTAGGCATCCAGTGCCCTGATATCACATATCACATCCTCATATGAGGGTACACCATATACAGAAACTCAATATATGCATACATACACATTTTCCCTCATAGGGGTACAAAATAACAACATATACACAACAGTGAGCAACCAAGCTCTCAAAACACTGTCCCAAGCAGCTATACCATGCATGTCCCTACTGGGGCCTCCCGCCCTGGGACTCAGCATCTCTGCTAGATGTACAACCTGCAAAATATAATCCCCACACACGGGGTGAGATAACAATCTCAGTAAGCTCAGGGTTCTTGGAGGCTTCTCCTCACCCAAGCTCACTTCCATGATCACATACATCAAAGGTATCACAAACCATCACAACAACACATAGGCACACACAAGCTCTAATGCGTAACATCATCAGTATCCAGGACCATCTCAGTCCCCTGGGACCATCTCAGTACCCAGTATACCATCGTTGACCATCTTAGTCCCCGGGACCATCTCAGTCCCTAGTGTGAGGCTGGAACTCACACTTGTGTCATCCAACGGGAGCTACCCCTACGCAAGGATGCACGTATATGGTACCTCTGAGAATAGGCTGCAACCATCACGGGACCACCTATCTTTTGGTCTTAAGGAATCTCTCTTGTGGAGCAAACCAAACTAGGAGTTGCGCTCTACTCCTAGGGAGGTCCATATCTATCTACTGGCCAGAAGATCTATCCGAAAGGTAACCATACACAAAGCACAGATACATGCATACATATCATCATGAATAGAACTGTAACAACTAATTCAATGCATATAAATCATGTAGGCAATAACTATCACTCCTTCTCGGAGTATGGTGGTACACAAGTAGTGGGAAACACTCCCAAGAACAAAGAGCTTACCTGGCAAGGCAGTGCTCTCCTGTCCAATCTCTGGAATGTGGTCTTCGCCACTGACACCCTTAGTGTCCCGCCCTATGCAAAGGCACACAAACAAGTATCAAATAACGGTTCCCAACCGTTTAAAAGAAAAGAAACGCAATTCCTTGTCATCTAGACATCTTTGTCTTCTATCTTAAAGTTATCAGAACTAGCCACCTTAAAGGCGACTCACAGATCCTCAACATGATCTAACTCGACCTAACTAAGGCACTAGAGTCTTCCAAAGACTCTACATAAGTCAATCCAATCAGTTCAATTGCCTTTACCCAGGCCAAATATCAATGATTATCCAACTTGGCTAAAACAGTTATTCCAACACGTTTTCACCGTTTATTTAGCCCCCTAAACATCTTTTATAAAAACACTTAGGCCCATATATATCATCATACCTCTCATTTAACCAACATTCTTCCTACTCATACATATCTCAGAGCAAAAATCAAACTTCATCAAAAGTCATGTTTCAAAGTTCTATTTCCC
>CM023959.1:25852920-25882126 GCA_013407115.1 Glycine latifolia | reverse complement strand
CAGGCCAAATATCAATGATTATCCAACTTGGCTAAAACAGTTATTCCAACACGTTTTCACCGTTTATTTAGCCCCCTAAACATCTTTTATAAAAACACTTAGGCCCATATATATCATCATACCTCTCATTTAACCAACATTCTTCCTACTCATACATATCTCAGAGCAAAAATCAAACTTCATCAAAAGTCATGTTTCAAAGTTCTATTTCCATTAGAACAACCTCCTGATCATACTTTCCTAAAGAACCCAAGCCTAATTCCAGCCCTAACTCAAATGGGTTACTATTCACCCTATGAACAATTTCACAAATCAATCGGTAAAACTCGAGCTTCTTACCTCAAAACTATCGAGGAAGACTGGAGGATCACTTCTCCAAGCTTTGGCGTCCTTGAATCGCCTTCTTTCCCTTCAAAACTCAGTTTTCCCAAAGTTCCCTAGAGAACGGGATTTCTCCGATTGATGGTTCTCTTGAGAAATTCAAGCTGGAATCTAGCTTATGGAGGAGTTCTAATCAACTTTCTAGTTGGGTAGGAAGTGTTTAAATGAAGAATGGAGAAGATATGAAGCTTTTCTAGTTGTTAATGGCAGAAAACGCATGGAGGAAGAAGAAGAAACGTTTCTGCTGTCCAAAAATGCAAAAATGGCCTTTCATAGGCCCCCAGCCCGCATCCTGGCGCCACTCTGGCACTACCGGCGCCAGAAACCGGTGAAAAATGGCTTTCTGGAGCACTTCTCACACTAACGGGGTCAGAAAAATCCGTCACAAAATCCGTCGCTAATTCTGTCGCAAAATTCGTCGCTAACGCTTTTTATGACGGAATATAGTAAATTTAATCTTTATATATTTCCTATGGTTATTATAATTGTAAAGGGTTCTTTAAGCTTTTTCTAGAGTGGGTTTTGTAATACCCTGAAATTTCAAGTTGCTGAGTTAGATATTTGATGTATGTTAAGTTGCTTGATTGTTTGATTTATTTTAGTAATTGTTGTTTTGAGTGCTTTTGTATTGGTATGTGTGCTTGATGGATGTTAGGCTAAAGTCAACTTAGCTGGCCAACGGTTGCTGTGCATGCACATAAAGGGGAGGACACGCTCACGCTTCAGAAGACAGTGTTCCAGCACCACTAGATTGCAAGAAGAACTCCTGGTTAGGTAAATGGAGTTTATTATGTTGATAACAACTTTAGGTACCATAGTTGGGGGCCGAGGAGTCCAACTATGAAGATAACTACATGTCCCTGTTGTGTATTGTTTTCCAGAAAAGCTATGTCTTTTAATGAATGGGACGTGATATGTGTTATGGTTGTTGGTTGGTGTTTTTGTGTGAAGAGTTTGATGGTGTTCTTATGGGGAGAGTTGATGTTGTAAGAACTCCTTGAGCATGTGTGTGAAGTTGATATTTTGATGCTGTAAACTCCCAAAACACCTTTTCAATAGTGTTTGTGAAGGTGCCAGATACCGGGTTGGGTATGCCGGGCTGAACTCACTATGTAGCGTACATATATACAGGACGTGACTCTTAGTGGTCAATTGTTGGTGGATGTCAATATCCCGAGTTCCTTATCCGGGGTTGTTTTCTTAGAGCTGTTAAGCTCATTTCCTTTTCCTTAGATATACCGGGTTCCCTACCCGAGGTTGTTCCCTTAGAGCCATCGGGTTCCTTAACTCGAATAAGCTCGTGCATTCTCGGTAAAATAGCCATCAGGTTCCCTAAGTCAGATGAGCTTGTGCTTTCTCGGTAAAAGAACCATCAGGTTCTCTAACTCGGATGAGCTTATGCCTTCTCGCTAAAAGAGCCATCAGGTTCCCTAACTCGGATAAGCTCATGCTTTCTCGGTAAAAGAGCCATCGGGTCCCCTACTTGGTTGAGCTTGTGTTCTTTCCTCTAGAACGACAGGGTTCTTTTCTTGGGTTTGTTCCTTCTCTCGAGATGTTGAACTTGCTTTCTTTTCTCTAGAGATACCGGGTTCTCTTCCCGTGCTTGTTCTTCTCTAAAGCTGTCGAGCTTACTTCACCTTTAGAGTTGCCCGGCTAGTGCGGTCTATTTTTAATCGATTACAAATGCTTATGTAATCGATTGCATAATGCTGGGTCCGTCCTAGGTATTTTGAAAATTCCAACGTCCGCCTTTGTCTGACCTTAACCGCCCTTGTCCGACCTTGATCGCCCTTGTCCGACCTTGCTCGGATTCTTCAAAAATCATTATACCTAGGTACCAACCCGGACACCTAATACTTCACACCGGCTCCCTAGTCTATGTTGTGTTACTATTGACGTGTATGTAATGAACCTATATGATAATGTTGGAACCTCGGAAGGTTGGTTCGTGAGATGATGATATGTGCATTGATACCATGGGGGGGGTGCATGGCAGTATCTTAGCCAGGACGAATTTGTTCCCGGGCTGAACCATGCATTGATGGTGCCCATGGTTATCTGAATGCGGGTGGATATACATAGATACCCACGGGGGTGTATGGCATTATCCTAGCCAGGACGAATTTGTTCCCGGGGCGAGTCATACATTGATGGTGCCATGGTGATATGCTATGTATAGACACTGTTAGTATATGGATGTCCTAGAGACAATCTTTTCATTAGATTAGGACGTACATGTATTTTTCATATTATCATAAATAAATTATAAGCACTCTTTATATTGTTTCATATTCTGTTTCGATATCATTATTAATATATGAGTAACTGGATAAA
The DNA here is from genome assembly GCA_013407115.1 of Glycine latifolia. Lineage (NCBI taxonomy): Eukaryota > Viridiplantae > Streptophyta > Magnoliopsida > Fabales > Fabaceae > Glycine > Glycine latifolia. The sequence goes on along the minus strand of CM023959.1, from coordinate 25,879,411 downwards.
ACCCTTGGAATAGAATAGGTATCTCTTGAATATCAGTGATGGGATCACGATCATGAGGATTCAAGGATACCAAATGTCTACTCCTAAATTTTAAGTTCCTAGTCTAGAGACACTGAGAATGGGGATCAGCGATCTCGGGTAAGACTAGCACGGCTTATCTACTTGTATGCAGATACAAGGTAAAGACCTCATGAGCTACAAACATGGAGATGTCTTAGCTAAAGTCGTGGGTGGACCTATAAGGGTATAGCTCGCACTGAACTGACCCACAAAGAGACTCTATGAGGAAATCTCACAGATAGTATCATTAGAGTAGTCTCTTATTATTTGGGTATGTCTTTCCTTAGACCAGAAGTTTTCACCTTGACTGTGTTCTAGAAGACATGTTTTGATTGTATACCTCGTCTACCTGAAACATGGAGACACGTAGGTATACCTTTGGGCATGTCCTGAAAGAACACGAGTCTAGGGTGACTAGCTGAAGGAATTCGTCAAATCTCTGTGAGAGATTAGGTTATCTATAAATCGGAGAAATCGGGATGACATTTACGGGACTCGGGAATCTATGCATAGTAAAAGAAATCATGAGATGATTTGCCTTTAGAGTCAGTAAAATTGGTGACTCCCTATTTCGTATTAAAGCTTACCCTAGACCGCAAGGGCTAATACGTTTCCTTACCCTAGGTTTTATGGGAAGGTAACCGAGACGAAAGGAAATACATACGGAAACCAAATAGATTTAATAGGATGATCTTGTCATTTACCTAACTAGTTCTGGGGCAACAAAGCATTGCTAGTGCTCTGTGTTGTCATTAAATGGGTAGTGGTCTTGTTGGGCCCAAACTCATTTATGTCAGTAGCTATGTTGGGCCTAATGGGTCACACACTAACACTTTATTGTCATGACATTATAACATTAAAGGTTTTGGGCCTAATAATGATTGTTGGCCCAAGAAAGAGTTTGGATACCTATCTTAAAGAGAGAGGGGCGCATGAATGAAGTTAATGGGCTTGGATAGTCCAAGATATTATTAATTAATTTAAATAGTTAAATTAATTATCTAATATTTAAATTTGATAATTTAAATTTTGAATTTAAATATGAATTAACTATAGTAGTTAGTTTCATATCAAAAGGAGAAGATAAGAGCTAGATTTGAATTTGAATTCAACTAGCATCTTATCATGATCATGTCCTAGATTTTAGGAAGAAGTTTGAAGGCTGATTATGGGGCTTACATACGACTGATATTTAATTATTATTTAGCAAAATAATTCCCAAGTAATTGACTTGGTCTTAGGAGGATATGATAGGAGGTTGTTGGCAATTTTTGAAATACAACAACTCTATCTTTTCTTCACGTGTGGGATGCTTCATAATCAGATTTTTTTGATTAAAAAAATATGACTCAAACTCTTCTATAAAGTGTGTTCTTGTGATCATAGTTCTCTAAGAGAGTTTTTGAGAAGAAAAAAAAAACCTATCTATCTTCCCCCCTTTTCACGTGCCCCTTTGTGTGAGTTTTGACTGAAAATTCAGCCACCAATATTATCTATTGGTGAGTCTCTTAGATAAGAAAAACACTTTGAAACCTAACCTTCTTCCTCTCCATTGGTGCGCCTAGCCTGCCTCTTTTGGTGTTTGTTGGTAGCCTTCAAGAAGTGTTCTTGAGTCTTGACAATAAGTGGTGTGGATCAACATTAGAGGGCTTGTATCTTCAAGCCTATCCTTGATCATCAAGTTTCAAATATAAACAAGGTAATATCTATGTCTTAAAGAATGATTCTTGTGTGGTATGTGTCTTTCTGCTTGAAAAATTTTTGTTTTTCTTCTCACATGCCTTCAGGCTTCAAGGCCCTTTCTTTCAAGTGGTATCAGAGCCAGGTTACTTTACTATCAACGAGTGATGATACCTTGTTTGATATAATATGTTGTTTGTAATATGATTACGCTTCGCATATATCTTTATGTGTTCATGGTTTTGTTTCTTTGTGAAAGATTTCAAACGAAACATCTTTTAAGAAAGGAATATGATTCAGCCATGATATGAATATTCAAATGCATTGTTTTTCTTCATAACTTTGTTTTCAAAATATATTCTATGCATGCCGTGGTCACATGAATAAAAATTAGGGTTCTTAATTTTGTTCATTTTGATCTTGTTATTTTTGTTATAATGAATTGTTCATGAGCATAGCATAATATTTTTGTGACAAAATTTCTCATACAAGTCTATGTATATAAATAGTTGATTGTATGATTTAATTTTGTGTTCTTTGAGAAAGAATCAACAAAAATTTGAATTATGTATTTGGATGCATATTTCGGCCATTTGAGAAGTAATAATATTGTGTGCTTGTTAGTTGTCTAACCTTTAAAGTGCAGATATGGAAGGGGATGGTCATGGTGCCTGAATTTAAATTTTGAATTTAAATATTTGAATTTAAATGTTTTAAATTTGAATTCAAATTTTGATTTAGTTTAAATTGGAATTGTAATTTTGAATTTAATTTTTTTTTTTTGTATTCTTTTGTTCCTCCAAAGATGTATTGGAGTTTCTTTAATTATTTTGTAATTAGAAAAATTAGGCTAGTGCCATTTAGGCATGGAAGATTTCATGATGGAGCTACGGCCTAGGAGCAAGAAGAAAGAATGCACGAGCACCATGACTATCTCATATAAAATCTGTTTTATATGCTTGTATGTTTTAAAAATGACTAGTATGCATGAGATAGAGTATCGCGAATGTATGTTTTATTATGCATGTCCAAAAGCGACTAGTGTAATCCGATAGATGTTTGACATAGGATATGACTAGCATGATAATAGTACTTACACGTTTGATGAGACCCATTAAAATAAAAGAAACCCTTAAAAGGAATCAATTATTAAGCACATGATTACCTCCCACCACCAATGCCACTCCAAATTCCTCTACATGGTGGTGCGCCACAACTCAGTTAGGACCCACTGTTTCGTTGAATAAGAGCAATATTAGAAGTGTGAGACACTTAAGGTGTTGGTTAGTGCTTAACTGAATGCATGAGTTGCAGGCTCAGCCGGGCTTATGTATTTGGGGTAATAATGCCAGGTTGGTTGCATGAGATGCACCACTAAGTGATAAGGAGTTGTCAACCTGATGCTAAGAGAAGGTATGAGATACTGTTGATAAGGATCAACCCATTATTTAGTTTAATTTTGCAGTCTCAGACGAAGATTAAAATAAATAATTGTACTCTTAATCCCACTAAGGTAATTTTAAGATAAAATAACCCTAAGTCAAAATAACAAGGGTAATTGACTTAGATAAAATAGTGGGAGGGGCATGTTATTTAAAGTCTTTAATAATTTGTTCTTATTTCATGACAATATATTGGTTAGTTTATCTTTACGTCTTCTCAGTTAATAGTATGACTAATCAACTGTCATTGCGCTCTATTCTCGATACGAACTAACTGAACGGTTCAAATTTTACGGACTGGTATCGGAACCTGAGAATTGTTCTTAGGGTCGAGAAAATCGCTTATGTCCTAGAAGGTAATTTACCCATAGCTCCTAAGGAAGGGGAAGCTGATTATGAGTTCTATGATATGGAAGCTCATAAGCAGCACATGAATGACAATACAATGGCAGTATGCATCATGTTGGCATCCATGTCGCCTGAGCTACAAAAGCAGCATGAGCATATGGATGCTCCCTCTATCATCTTGCATCTCAAGGAGTTGTATGATGTTAAAGGCAGGCATGAGAGGTATGAGGCCTCTCGAGAATTGTTCTCGTGTAGGATGTCTGAGAGCATGAGTGTGAGCAGTCATGTTCTTAAGATGATCGGGCTCATTGAGAAGCTAGGAAATCTAGGCTTCGTGATGGATGCTGAGCTAAGTAATGACTTAGTCCTCACATCACTTCCACCTTCCTTTAGTCAATTCATTATGAATTACAACATGCATGGGATGCTTGTGAGCTTGCCTCAGTTGTTAAGTATGTTAACAACTGCTGAGGTGTCTATCAAAAAGGATAAGACACACTCTCTTCTGATTGGTGGGCTTAATAAGGCCAAGGGTAAGGCTAAGGAGCATGCAAAAGGAAACTCCCTTAAGCCCAAAGGCAAACCCAAGAAGAAGAAGGGCAACAAGAAGGGTAAGAGTGCACCTAAGGACAAAAGCGATGTTGTGTGCTTCCACTGTGGCAAGACTGGCCATTGGAAGAGAAACTTGTTAGATTCAAGTGTTTGAAGAATCAGAAGAAGTATTACAAGAAGTGTTTTGATATTTGATTCATGCTTTGTAATTTTTAGTTTGTTTGTTAAGTTTGGTTCATTAAAAGGAATAATCTAATAATCCATTTGCAGCTATCAAAATTAACAGACATGCATTCATACTTAAGATTAGAATCACTTAAGTATACACATTCATATAGAAATGCATTAATAAGCCTGAAACATGCATAAAATGATTTATCACTGGAATAATCGATTACATAGGTAAATAATCGATTACATAAGCACTCTGCATAATTCTGTGTAGTATAGAAGGTGATTTAATCGATTACCAATTAATTGTAATCGATTAAATAGGCTAGAGGCAAAAGTGAAGCTCACTGGAATAATCGATTAAAAGGTAAAATAATCGATTACTTTGATCATGCTTATTTTCCAGAACTGCTACGAACACTTTAATCAATTAAATGGTCGAATTAATCGATTACATGAGTTAAATTAATCGATTACATTAGCGAAATAATCGATTACAGTCTGTTAAATCTGTTTTTTTTTATAAATAGGCATGCAGTGACTCTGACCATAAGTGATAGATTTCGAAAGTACTCATTACTTACAAAAGTTCTATTGTTCTCTGAGTGATAAAAAGCATAAAAGAGAGTCTTTTAAAGTCTTGTTGTTCTTAGAAGTGTAAAACATGAAGGTTGCATAGAAGAAGAAAGATAATAGTGTTCATTCATGCATTAGTCTGTTTCAAGATCATTCAAGAAGGAATTGCATTCATCACCAGGTTATCAATTTCGTTTGAAATCCTTTCAGCTGCAAATGGAAGTTTAGGTGATATCCTTCTTGAACCTTATGCTTAACTCTTTGTGAGATTTAATTCTGTATTTTACAGTGTGTGTTGTAATTGTCCATGTAACAAGTTAGAATTCTTTAAAGCAAAACTAGATAGGGTTTCTAGTGGGTAGAACTGAGTGGTGTGCTCAGGTTCTAAAGTCTTTAGATAAATCTTAGTGTTAGATTTAGAATTTTGCCTAGGGTGGGTGAAAGAGACTTGGATGATTGCTTGTAAAGAACAGAATCTTGTTAGTGGAACTCTAATCTGGTTTGGATTAGAAGACAACTGGATGTAGCCTCAAGTGGTTAGAGGTGAACCAGTATAAATTTGTGTGTAATTGTGTTTTGATTTACATTACATTCAATTGCTTGTGGTATTAGATTGTGAATCAATTCTGATTTTGTTTCAGCACAAGAGTTAAGTGATTGGAAAAGAGAATATTGCTTATTAAAAAGTGTTTGGTTTAAAGATACGATCCATTGTTTATCTTCCGCTGAGTTTGAATTTCAAGAAAAGTCAAAAAGTTTTATAAACCAATTCACCCCTCCCCTCTTGGTTTATTAGATTAGATATTCATTGTATTTTCAAAACTGTCCAGACTACCTGAAGAGTGTGAAGGACAAGAAACATAGTGATGCTTCTGCCTCAGGTATTACCATGATTGGGATCAATTATTTTTGTGCTAATCCGACTTCATGGGTATTAGATACCGATTGTGGTTCTCACATCTGCAATATGTTACAGGTACTTAAGAGTCCCAGAAGATTGGAGAAGAATGAGGTTGACCTCCGCGTTGGTAACGGAGCAAGAGTTGCTGCTCAAGCTGTTGGAGATATAGACCTCATTTTGCCTACGGGCCTTTTATTGCATTTGAATAATTGCCTTTATGTTCCAGGCATTTCTAGAAACATTATTTCAATTTCTTGTTTAGAACGAGATGGTTTTTCTTTTACTATTAAGGATGGTACATTTTCTATCATTATGAATGATATGGTTTATGCTATTGCTTCTTTGGTAAATGGCTTATATGTTTTAGAAATGGGAACAGAAGTTCTCAATGTGAATGTGAAACGACCTAGGACAGATAATCAATCTTATCTGTGGCACTGTAGACTAGGGCACATAAATGAAACAAGATTGTCTAGGATGCATGCAAATGGATACCTAGATTCCATGGATTTGGAATCCTATGGACAATGTGAATCTTGTCTAAAAGGGAAAATGACTCGTCATAAGCCCAAAGGGCTTAGAAGTCATAGGACTAGTGAGTTATTAGAACTCATTCACTCTCATGTTTGTGGCCCAATGTCTATAGAGGCTAGAGGAGGATACTCCTATTTCATTACCTTTACGGATGATAAATCGAGATTTGGGTATGTTTACCTGATGAGATATAAATTCGAGGCCTTTGAAAAGTTCAAGGAGTATAGGAATGAAGTGGAGAAACAGTGTGGAAAAATGATTAAGACATTACGATCAAATCGTGGTGGTGAATATCTGAGCCATGAGTTTCAGGATTATCTGAGAGAGAATGGAATTCTCTCGCAGCTTACTGCACTTTACAGACATGTGAGATGCCGGGACCGGGTGGTTGACCTTGCAAGGACCACGGTCAGTGCATCGATGAGCCCGTGTTGGGGCGGCCCTCATTTAGGGCGGTACGTATGTGCATGGGGGGTGCATGGCATTATCCTAGCCAGGACAGATTTGTTCCCGGGCGGGGCCATGCATTGATGGTGCCCATGTGACATACTGCATTTGCATGACAGAAATAGGATGATTGGTTGTAGGGTACCGGGGTACTGGGGGGCCACGTCTGTTAGGAACTCCTTTTGACACCCAGGGCTGATCACCACTGGGGGAGTGACCTGTGCACGACAGAGTAACCCTAACAAGCTATTGCATCATTTGTATACCAAGATGGACTATTTCTGTGATGGTACCACATTGCATGCTGAGAGTTGAGTCAAGAGCATGCATCATGCTAGGCATTATAAGTTGACCTGTGGAATGCTTTTGAATGATTGTCCTTGTTGGCTGTGTGATGAAACGCTTGGATAATATGGTGATATCATGATGTTTGGTTTGCCTTTCCTTAACTGGTGTTATCTGCTGCTTGTTGTTTTACATTATAAACTCACATTTGCTTTGTTGTACCATGTGGTTTGGTACTTGTGATGATCGCAAACCATGTTCGTGTGAGCAGACAGGCAGCAGTAGGACTTGGAAGATGACCATCTTTTTGGGTTGGAGCCGTCGAGTTGCCGAGATGTCGATGGATTAGATCCCGGGTAGGAGTTGTGTTTTGCTAGTTACACCCCGTTGTTTTGATAGTTACACTCTGTGGTTTTGATAGCTATACCCCGTTGTTTAAATTCTTGTCTCCTTTGTAAAAACACTTATAATTTTTTTTAGACATGGTTGGTTATACCTAAAAACTAAACCCCGGGTTGCATGTATATGTATTTGAGATGTCTGATGTGTACCTTATTCATGTATTTGCGTTATGATGATGACTATTATGTGCTCGCGAAACAGAAAAAAAATATACTACCATTTTCATAATAAAATTAAGGGGTTTTTCTTTTATTAAAATGTGTTAAGGGCGTGATTAAGAGTTAGCGATACAGTAGCGACGAGGTGGGTCATTCCAGGTTTCTCTATAGGGAAGAGTAGAAAAGGGTTCTCTATGTCTTGATCATTAGGAATCTAATAGGGTTTTAGATTTCTGTTCTTTATCTAGGGTTGATAAAGAGTGGTTGTTGTAAAGCCTCTAAGAACTGAAATTTTATAATATTGGAACTCTAATCTAGTGTTGATTAGAAGAACTGGATGTAGCTTCCCTTGAGAAGTGAACCAGTATAAATTCTTGTGTTGGTTTTCTATTCCTTAAACTCTTCTTATAATCTTGATCATTAGTTCTTGGTATCATTTTCATTACTCAACAAGTTCTATTTTTGAAGCAATTGTTTTGGGCTGAGTGGTTTGATTGATTTGAAACATTCTTGATTTAATTGTGATTAAGATCCTATAACTCTGATTTTCTAAATAAATTTTAATAGACCAAGTTTAAACCAATTCACCCTCCTCTTGGTTATTGTGGGTATTCCTATTGTTTTCAAATTCTACTATTTTCTTGATGGTTACTCATTTATAATCAAATCAATGTTAATCCTGAAGACCAAGAGAAGACAACTTTTACCTATGCCTTCAGTGTTTTTGCTTACACAAAGATGTCTTTCGGTCTTTGTAATGCACCTACTACATTTCAGTGATGCATGCTTGCTATTTTCTCTGTTCTTGTTGAAAAAAGTATTGAAGTATTCATGGATGATTTCTCTGTCTTTGGCATTTCTTTTGATTTATGTCTTTCTACTCTTGAAATTGTTTTGAAGCGGCGTGTTGAAACAAATCTTGTGCTCAATTGGGAGAAATGCCATTTTATGTTAACTAAAGGTATTGTATTGGGTCACAAGATCTCTGTTCATGTCATTGAAGTTGACAAAGCCAAGGTGGACGTCATTGAAAAATTGCCTCCACCAACAAATCTCAAAGGCATCAGAAGCTTTCTAGGACACATTGGGTTTTACAGGCATTTCATCAAAGATTTTTCTAAGATTGCAAAACATTTAAGCAATCTCTTGAACAAAGAAGTTTCATTTCATTTTGATGAATTGTGTTTAATAGCTTTTGATACTTTGAAACAAGAACTGATTTCTGCACCCATAATCATTGCCCCAAATTGGACACTTGATTTTGAAATAATGTGTGATGCAAGTGATTATGCTGTAGGAGATGTCTTGGTCAAAGGAAAAATAATGTTTTCTATGTTATACATTATGTAAGCACGATGTTAAATGAAGCTCAAATTAATTATGCAACAACTTAGAAAGAATTGCTTGCAATAGTGAATGCTTTGGAAAAATTTAGATCTTATTTGATAGGACCTAATGTTGTGGTTTTTACTAATCATGCTACTATAAAATATTTGCTAGTCAAAGTTGATTCTAAACCCAGACTTATTCGTTGGATTCTACTTTTGTAGGAATTTGATTTAGAAATCAAGGATAAAAAGAGGAGCAAGAATCATGTAGCTGATCATCTTTCCAGACTTACCATTGATTAGGTAACCACAGAAGGTCCTGAAGTTCAAGAATAGTTTCCTGATGAAAAGCTATTCAACATTGCAAAAAGGCCATGGTTTGCTGAGATGACAAATTTCAAAGCAGCTGGTGTACTTCCTGATGTTTTCACTTGGCACCAGAAAAAGAAGTTTCTCAGGGACTTTAAATACTTTGTGCGGGATGATCCTTACCTTTTTAAGATTGGAACAGATAATCTCTTGAGAAGATGTGTAACTCAGGGGGAAGCAAGAAGCATATTGTTGCATTGCCATAGCTCACCTTATGGAGGCCATTACAATAGGGAGAGGACTATTGTCAAGGTCCTCCAATCTGGTTTCTATTGGCTCACTTTGTGTAAGGATGCATATGAATATGTTCAGAGGTGTGATAATTGTCAAAGAAAAGGTGAAATTTCCAGAAGAAATGAAATTCCACAACAAAACATTTTGGAGGTTGAAGCTTTTGGCTGCTGGGGGATAGATTTCATTGGTCCATTTCCATCATCTTACTCAAATGAATACATTCTATTGGTTGTGGGCTGTGTAACCAAATGGGTGGAAGCAACAGATGTTCAACATGCAGATGCAAAGATCGTCATTCACTTCCTAAAGAAAATATCTTTTCAAGGTTTGGCACACCAAGGGTGTTGATAAGTGATGGAGGATCTCATTTCTGTAATGTCAACTCAAGAAAGTTCTCCAACACTATAATGAAAGACACAAGGTAGCCTTACCTTACCATCCCCATACCAATGGGCAAGCTGAAGTTTCTAACATGGAAATCAAAAAGATCTTGGAGAAAATAGTTGCTCAATCAAGGAAGGATTGGTCTAAAAAATTAGATGAAGCTCTGCGGGCGTACAGAACAACATATAAAGCTCATAAAGGACTCACTCCCTTCCAATTGCTCTATGGAAAATCCTGTCATTTACCTATTGAGTTAGAACACAAAGCTTACCGGGCATTGAAATTTCTAAATTTTGATCTGAATGTAGCAGGTGAACACAAGAAGCTCCAACTACATGAATTGGAAGAATTAAGGTTTCAAGCTTATGAAAATATAAGCAAAAAGTTAAAGTTTATTATGATAAAAATCTTTTAAAAAGAAAATTTCAGCCTAGTCAACAAGTTTTGTTATTTAACTCTAGATTGAGATTGTTTCTAGGTAAGCTGAAATCTAAATGGTCTGGACCATTCATCATCATCAATGAAGTTATGCCACATGGAGCTGTAATACTAGAAGATCCAGCCACAATGAGGACATGGACTATAAATGGCAGCAAAATCAAACACTACTTGGGTGGTGATGTTGAGAGGCTAACCACTGTTGTCTAGTTGCAGGAAGTCTGAGCTACAACAAGGACGTCCAGCTAAAATGACGTTAAAGAAGCACTTATGGGAGACAACCTAGTATTTCTAAACCTTTTTAATTTATGCTATGTGTGTTATATGCTTTGTGTTTCTCATTCATATTGCTTTACTTTACATTTAATTTTTTATTGAAAAATTATGTTTATGAATATATATGTTTTGATTTATAGGTTAAGTATAGTTTTAATATGTCTATAGTTAGTATGCAACGATGTTTTAAAGATTCTAGTATTTATGCTATGTACATACGATTTTTTTATGCATGTAAGTTTATATTTGTATGTTGATGAGAAAAAAAAATGGGGTGTTAGTGCTATTGAGTTTTGAATGTTGAATTTTAACTTAAATGGAAACATGAAGGGCGAGATTTGCGAAGATAAAAAAATTAAACTCACCTGGGCGAGTATACAGCTCTCCTAGGCGAATGGACGTCAGAACAAAAAAATAAAATAGGGTGAAATCAAATTTCACCCCATTTCAAAATCCATTCTCTTCTTCCATCCGAGAACCTCGCTTTCCCTCTCCCAAAACTCGCCCAAGATCTATTGAAGAAAATATTATTTTCGCACACATCACTTTGTATCATTCACGTAAGTTTCCTATCTCCATCAGTTTTTTTAGTTGTTTTTGGTAATTTTGTTCTATTATTTGTGTTGTTGTAGTTTTTTTATAGAGTTCAATATAGTTAGGTATATAGCCACAAATTTATCAACTCTACTCAAATGTTTGATTGTTTTGTGTTGTTCGTACCTCTTAAAATGTTCTCTATATGTGTGTATATCATGTTTTTACATTCTCCTTCATTTACACATATTAATTCATGTGCACACCAACTGTTTGATGAAATGTCACAATGGCAAGTCATGTGTTATTTCTTAATTATGAACGAATGCTACTCCTTAAATATGTTTAGACATCTTGTTAAAATGTTCAGCTAAGTTATTTCATTGGATTAGACTTGTTTGCATGCTAAGACTATGAATTTATCTTGAATTATCAAATTTTCTTGGTTTCAAGCACATAAGTTATTTTTCAAAGGCTTAATTGTTTGAACTAAAATGGGATGGCACATTCAATATTGTTTGGGTTAGCTGAGTTGTTGTATTAGAGTAGCAACATGGCACATGAATTATTGGTTGAAGGTTGAACTTTTATGCACATTGAACTTTTGGTTTTGGTGATATATTTTCAATTGAACAAATGAATGAAAAAATTAATTTATTGGTTGTTATGATTGGGAAAACTAAAACAAAAATGTATTGGTATTTAGTGACAAATGAATTTCATACTAATTTCAGTTTGGATTTGAGCTTATTGTAGATGGCTCCAAAGAAGCTTGCAACTAAGAGGGCTAGGAATACTACTACAGGAGAAGGACCTAGCACATTTCCACCTACAGACTTTGTTTTTTATGACACTAAATTTCGCAATGAGGAGCACCAACGCCATTTTGAATTGATCAAAGATTGGTCCTTCCTCAAGGAAAAAAGAGTTCAATTAGCAAAAGGCAAATATACTAAGTTCACAAAGGAGTTAACTTGGAGGAACTGGAGACAACTTGTGGAACCAATGCCAAAATATGACCCTGAAGTTCTCTTAGAATTTTATGCTAATGCTTGGCCTATTGAGGAGGGAGTTCTTGACAAGCATTCCAAAGTACGGGCCAATGGATCCCTTATGATAGCGATGCGATTAATCAATTTCTAGGGCATCCATTTATCTTGGAAGAGGGACATCAATGTGAATATACTTCTTGGAGAAACATAATTTCAGGTTTTGATGAAGAGGCCATAGGTCAGTTGTTTTGTTTTCCAGGCCGTGACTTTGCTCATCACATCGTAGGGAAACGAGTACGACTTATGAGAACAAATATGAGCACTCTTACTCAAATCTAGATGACTTTTCTCTTGAGTAATATGCTTCCGGGTGATCATAACTCTGATCTAACTTTAGCAAAATGTCAGCTAGTTTACAGTTTGATAGAGCAGATTAGTGTTCATGTGGCCCAATTGATTTTAGATGCCCTCCATCAATTTATAATTACAGAACCTCCTAGGCACCCATTGGACTCAGAAAAATCAAACAAAGCACTGGGATTTCCCGCCTTAATAATAGGATTATGCAAGTTCTATGGAGTGCCAGTCATACCCTCCAAATCCATTCAACCTCCCATCACCAGATCTTTTATTGAAAAATATTGCATACCACGACAGGTTGAGCAACCAAAACAGTTTCAGCAGTCCCAGCCAGTAGCAGATGCTCCACCACCAACATAGCAGCAGCCATCATTGGACTCCATCTCAGCTCACCTCTAGAGGATGGAACTCCAGATGCACACATACATGCGACATGTGGCTGACCAACAAGCCTCCAACCACAGGGGCCAAATGCAGTTGAATGACAACTTTTATTACTACACATTGCATCAGCAGCGCTAGGATCCTAATCCTTATCCTTGGCCTACCCCTGAGCAATTTAGAACTACTATTGCATGGCCTGGAGACAGACCTATTTTTCAGGAGGAGGTAGGTCTTGTGGCTATTGATGATCAAGGAGCTGCACATGATTAGGGAGGAGGAAGAGCAAATATGGATGAAGACATGGAAGACCATGTTGATTATCTCATTTGAGGAGACCTCAATAATGATCTTCAAAATTTGTGACATTGCCTTTATATTTCTATACCACTTTATTTTAAAATTCAGTACATTATCTCCTTATTTACTATGTTGGATGTTTACTTGAATAGTTGCACGTGTTTATGATTCTTTTTGGTATTGTGCACTTTGATTGTGTACATAGAGGTTTTCCTCTTTTTGGTAGTACACATTTTTGATTAATTTTGTTTTGTTCTATTAACATAGTTGTAGAATATGTATAACCCTTTTTGGGACTTAAACAAAATTTATTTCTTGGACATAACATATTTTGGAAAGAATCAACAGATAGTGTTTTTGAAACTTGTTTTTTTGAATTAGGTTAAAACACAACAAAATGATTTTTTGGAAACTTTGAGAATGAAAAACAATGAATGACTTTCCCAAATACCAAATGAAGGTAGATATTTTTACATGGACCTGATAACGAACTCAAAACACTGATTTGATTTGAACATGGAAACAAGCCTTAAGCTTTAGTGATTGTGTGCAACCACAAAATTTACATTGAGTGTCCTCACTAATATGTTCTATAGTTGATTTTGCATAAATTTCTAATTGTCATAACATATGATGCATGGATATGATTTAGGCCTTCTTTATTTCTTGTACATTTTAAGCCACTGGCCAAAAGGTTATCACAATGTATATTGATTTACCATTTTCTAGCCCTTTTGAGCCAAACACTTGATATTTTGTTGGAACACTAACCTAGGATAAGAGTTTCCTACCTTACCTTAGGTTAGGAGAGAAAAGGGGGTTTTGTTGGGAACTTGTATCATTTGGGTGGCTAATGAAAATACTTTGTTTTTCAATATGACTATTCATGTGAATTAAAATTTGTATAGAAAAGTAAAAGAAAAAGAAAAAGAAGAAAAGAAAAAGGAAAAGGAAATAAGTTCTTTGTGAATGAATAAATGTATGAATTATGTACATTATGTTCTAAACTATACAGAGTTGTTGTAAATTCTATAAGTTGGGTGATTGGGATGTTGGTATAGGAAATATTGATAACTTGGTAGAGAAGGGAAGAAATAGAAAGTGATTATAGCTTGCTTTTGTGTTTGCTCTCCTATTCTCAAGGTATTTTTGAATATCCAGAAAAACCGAAATTTCTTTCAAGCCAGGCCCAACCCTAAAAGTCCTAGTAATCCATGATGATTATGTACTTTATATTTGATTTGATGGGAAATAAACTGCAAAATTGATCTATTACATAGCAGTATTGGAATTGAGATGAAACACTTGCCTGTGGGAGAATTAAACACCTTTGAGAGGTTTTCCTCTATTTGAGTCAATCAAGTGTTTTCTTTAGTGTTCTTTAGAAATCAAATGTGAATTCATCTTAATCTCATTTGGTTTTGCAAATTTCATCTTTTGTTTTTTCAATTCTCTTGGTTGATTATTTGAAAATGTTGTTCTGATCACTTTGAAAGTTGATTCTTTACAATGCTTGTTCATAAATTTTGATACAAAAGTATTAAAGTGTTTTCTTTTTTACTTATACTTCTATTATTCATAGTTTTATTTCTTTACTTTGCTTAAGGAAAAGCAAGATTCTAGGTTAGGGGGAGTTGATAAGTGTCATATTTTAGTTATTTTCGGGATTATAATGCTAGCACTTATCTTTTGATTTCAACAGTTTTCTTATAAAATTCCCTTAATTTTAGTTGTTTTATATTTTGTACAATTATAACTATGGTTGTTTAAATTTGGAAGATTACTCCGTTCAATTTTGATGTTTTGATAGGTATTTATATTTGAACCAAGAAACAAAGCCAAGATGAAGGGAAAAATGGTCAAATCCACAAATTTCAAGGATGTAATTTGCCTAGTCTAGCATTTAGCTCGCTTGGGCTCGCCTTGGCGAGTTGTTCTAGCACCTCTTGGACCAATTGTGTATAAAAAGCCATGCAAGGACGCAAGAAAAACCCATAACGAAGCAGAGGCAAAGAATCATGCAGAAGGAGGAGAGAGAAGAGAGAAAAGGAGGGGAAACTCTGCAGAAATAGACTATGGATCGCTTCCTTCGTCATGTCTTCTGTTGATCTTATGTTCTATACAATGATCGGCTAGTTTCTTGAAAGGATTGGATTTAATCTTCATACCCTTATGTATCTCTTTTGATATTTGATATATATATGAATCTTTTCTACTCATTACTGGTAATTTCATTCTGTTCGTAATGTTTGATTCTACTTGATCAATTGTTTCATGAAATTGGATTCTAAGTTTGACTCGGATGTACTCTTAGAATTTGAATTGAATGATTTTACTCTTTACATTACGTTGCTAGGAATAGAGCATAACGTTTTGATTGCGAATAGCATGAGATTATGATTGTAATGCTGAGATATTTATTTCATATGCAAGGGATCGATATTAGGTAAATATCCTTAGGATTCTCAATTGCGAGGGATCGATTTGGGGTGAATTAAAGTGCGCATCAGTAATTTTAGAAAGTTATTCATATGTGTTAATGTTAATTGGATACTAAGGGTATGAATGATGAAATCCAATCCTACCTTTTTCTTGAATTAATTAAAATTGTTTTAATTGTTTTCATGATTTTCCGTATTTCTGACGCACTAAATCCGTTATTTCCATATTTTTGTTAATTCCGTAAATCTGTTATTTCCAGAAACTCATGAAATTTCGATTATATTTATTGTACATAACAATTGAACTGTTAAGTTTTAGTTGGAAAAATTGAGTAGCTTAAGTTCCTGTGGAGACGATATCTTTATAAATTTTGTAACCTACGATGACATTGGTACGCTTGCCAAAAGTCTAACGATGACAAGTTTAGACTTACTAACCTTGTGTTAAAGGAAGAAGGATATGTCACTTTTGGAGACAACAATAAGGGAAGAATTATGGGAGAAGGAAATATTGGAAATCAGGACAAGATACAAATAAAAAGTGTTATGTATGTTGAGGGACTTAAGCACACTATTTTGAGCATAAGTCAACTATGTGACAAAGGCTTCTAAATTGAATTCAACAAGAATTGTTGTCTCATTTGTGAAGCAAAAAATTGGTGAGGTTGTTCACATAGGTAAAAGAATAGGCAATATCTACATATTAAATATTGAACATGCATCATTTGATGAGCTTAGTTGCTTGGTAAGTAAGATAGATGATTCTTTGTTGTGGCATCGTAGGGCTACACATGTAAACATGCATCAAAACCCCTTGAACTACTTCATATGGATTTATTTGGACCATCAAGAACTATGATTTTAGGTGGAAACTACTATAGCTTAGTAATTGGTTATGATTATTCTAGCTTCACCTGGACTTTGTTTTTTAGAACCAAAAATGATGCTTTTGATGGTTTTCGCAAACATGCCAAAGTTATTCAAAATAAGAAAGGTCTTAACATTGTTTCCATTAGAAGTGATCATGGAGGTGAATTTCAAAAGGAGTATTTTGAAAAGTTTTGTGAAGAAAATGGACTTCACCACAATTTTTCCGCCCCAAGAACACCTTAACAAAATGATGTTGTTGAGAGAAAAAAATAGATCTCTTGAAGAAAAAGCTATAACTCTTCTAAATGAAACAAATTACCAAAGTATTTTTGGGTTGATGTGTTAAGTACTGTGTTATACTCTCAACAGGCTTCTTATAAGGTCTGTTTTGAAGAAAACTCCTTATGAGCTTTAAAAATGAAGACTATCAAATATATCTCATTTAAGAGTTTTTGGATGTAACTGCTTTGTTTTAAATAAAGGAAATGAATCTATTGGCAAATTTGATGCAAAAGTTGATGAGGCAATTTTTCTTGGTTATTCATTGCAAAGCAAGGTATATAGAGTGTTTAATAGAAGAACATTGTGTGTGGAAGTATCTATACATGTTGTGTGTGATGAAACTAACTCTCTTGTTGAAGAAAATTCTTTGGAAGATGAAGATACAGTTTTCCAAATCGAACCTAGAAACATAGATGAAGTATTGTGTGATGAGCATTGGTTGTTGGCTATGCATGATGAATTAAATCAATTTAAAAGGAATGAAGTGTGGGATTTAGTCCCTAAACCTGCCTCTCACAAGCTTATTAGAACCAATTAGGTGTTTTGAAACAAGCTTGATGAATTAGGCTTCATAGTTAGGAACAAGGTCAGATTGGTTGTTAAAGGATACAACCAAAAGGAAGGCATTGACTATGATGAAACCTATGCCCTTGTAGCAAGGTTGGAAGCTATTAGGATGTTGCTTGCTTTTGCTTGTATTATAGATTTCAAGTTATATCAAATGGATGTGAAGAGTGTTTTTCTCAATGGATACATTGAAGAAGAGATATATGTAGACCAAACTCCAGGTTTTGTATACTTTGAACATCCTAATCATGGTTACAAGTTGAAAAAGGTACTATATGGTTTAAATCAAGCACCTAGATCTTGGTATAAAAGATTGAGAAATTTTCTAATTGGACAATCTTTTGCAAGAGATCAAGTTGACAAAACATTTTTTAACAAGAGATGAAACAATGAGTTGTCGCTTCTGCAAATTTATGTTGATGACATAGATTTTAGTGCTACTAATGAAGCTTTATGCAAGGAATTTTTGAGTTCTATGCAAAATGATATTGAGATATCTATGATGGAAGAATTGACTTTCTTCCTTGGATTTCAAGTCAAGCAAATGAAACATGAAACCTTCCTATGTCAAACAAAGTATTGTACATAATTTACTAAGAAATTCAGTATGGAAAAGTGTAAAGAAGCATCAACACCAATGGCAACATCCACTTATCTTGACTTGGAAAAAAAAGGTGAATCAGTAGATGAGTTAAAGTACATAGGTATGATTGGTTCACTCTTTATTTGTCTACAAGTCGACCTGATATCATTCTTAGTGTTTGCTTGTATGCAAGGTATCAAGCAAATCCCAAAGAATCTCACATAACAGCTATCAAAAGGATTATTAAGTACCTTAAGGGCACAACCAATGTTGGTTTGTGGTATCCCAAAGATACCTTCTTAAGTCTAAATGGCTTTTTAGATTTTGACTTTGTAGGATGCAAGCTAAATAGGAAAAGCATAAGTGGGCCATGTCATCTCTTGGGTAGTTCACTTATATCTTGGAATGGCAAGAAGCAAGCCAATGTAGCACTATCCACTACAAAAGTAGAATATATTGTAGCTGGAAATTGTTGTGCTCAAAGTCTCTAGATGAAACAATAGCTTGAAGACTTTGGAGTAAATCTTGATCACATTCCTTTGAAATGTTATAGCACAAGTGCTATAAACTTGTCTAAGAATGTGATCATGCATTCTAGAACTAAACATATTCATAATAATCCTACGATTAAGAACAATTTAGATTAAAATTATAAAGAACTTGTTTTTCATTATCATAATCTCTATCATGATAAAAAAATCTCTAATTTTAATCAAGGATTTGTCAAATTAATACTTTAATAAAACAATAAATATGATAATAAAACAAAGAACAATTTTTTACTAAAATTGATAACATGATGGATTGGATCATGGGCATATACATTTATCCCCAACAGACTTATGCTGCACTTTCTATGGCGATATGCAACATGTTAATTTTGAAGTTGCAAGTGCTGATATAGTGTGCAGTGTGCGCTTTACACACGAAAACAATAAGCTTAAGAGAATTTTCATGGTGCCCTAGGAAATTTAAGGATTTTGGTAATATTATTGGGAAACTTTCTTCATTCAATTATTGACCCAAAAAATAGTTTTACCAAAACACTTAGATTTCTCAATGTACCATAACAACTCTCTAAACTTAATTGGCTATAATTCATTCTATGCTTATTTTTTAGATTGGAGGAGTTTTTCTATGGTCATATGTTCACACCTACACGATTTTTCAAAAACACTTAATCCTACAGAAGACACCATGGATGATGCATACACCATACAGAGGCTTGCATCTTAGGGTAGCAACTAGCAAATCCTTGATAGTCAAGATATGACATTGGTGCCAAATTGAATTAAATAGTTAGCTAGCCATGTGAACTGAACTACTCTTCTATTCTTTAATAGGCGAGTTTTGTAAAACTGAGCATACAAAATACTTTGGTTCAACTTTTTGATAAACTAGTTCAGTTCTATGCAAAACAGTTACCAATTAAGTTCAATTCAAAACAGTTCTTTGAACACCCCAATAATCTAAACTATCACTAAAACAAGAGAACCTTCCAATAACACATACTTACTTAGCTAATAAATACCTAAAAAGTCCTAAAAATCAGCACCAACCAACTAATCCCACCAAAATATACACCCGCCAACAAAATAAAGCTTAAAGTCAATTTAGAATATGGCAAAATAGAAAACTCAAAAAAGCTTATAGGATATCAGATACCAAAGCAATCACAAGTACATTATTCAACAAATAAGTAAAAAAAAAAGAATGTTATATTTACTTTTCCTAAAACCATTTTAACATCATTTCTCTATAAATTATTAAATAAAAACTATTTTACACTTATTTTACGAATCAAATGTGTCACACTTCACATGTTACATGCCATCCAATTATTTCATAATAAGCCAATAAACATATTAGCATAATGAGGTCCGATGTTACTCAAAAGTAAAATCCCATATCTATGAATGTGGAAAGGAATACTTTTCATTCACATGAAAGGAGTACATCAAAAGTCGAACGAAATTTTGATAACGTTGCATGTGGCAGATTTATAGTAAAGGGGCATTTTTTTTAATTACTGTTTGGGGGTTGTTTTTAAATTTTTTACGGAAAGGTGGTAAGTCGTAACAGATATTACGACTTTTGAAACTGAAGTCGTAATATTGTTTACGACTTCTATTTTTTAATTTTTTTTAAAGTGAAGTTGTAAAAGGATTTATGACTTCAGTATAATTTTTTTTTATAAAGATGCAACTTTAAAGTCGTAATTATTTTTACGATTTTAGTTTTTTATTTTTATACATTGTTTATTTGATACGACTTCAAAGTCGTACATGTTTTATTTTTTAGTATAATCTTATTTGCATGTACGACTTTAACTTTTTTTATAACCTTTTTTATTTTAAATTTATGTTCTTTTCTGTTTTGATTTTTTTAAAACTTTTGTTTTCTTTTTTTTAATTGTTATTTTCGTAATTTTTATTTAAAAAATTATAATTTTTTTAATATCAAAATTTATAAATTAACATATGTTTTATTATTTTGTGATTTTATATTTTGTATATATTTTTATATGTGTTTAATATTAACTTATAATACATCAAATAATATTTAGATTTTATTCATTAATTTTTAATTGTGATTAAGGAAATTAAAGATTTGATACAGAAATACCTTCATTTTTTTTAATGTGTTGTTTAAATATTATCAACAAAATAATGCAAAAGAGTTATATTAAAATGGAAAACATTAAAATCTATTACATAATCCTTAAAGAAATTAAAATAGGGATGATGTCCCACAACGAGTTCTTCTAGAATTGCGTCGAGATCTCTCATCTTGTTGCACTGGATTTGTTGGTTGTTATTGTCCTCTTGTTCTATGACCTCTTCCTCCTCTAGTTCTAGGATGATCATGTATAATTGTTTGTTATTGTTGAGGAACATGATCACCAGCCTCACCATCGTCATCATTATCATTGTTGGAATTGTTGTTATCATCTTCTAGTTCATCCTCGTGACCCATGTCTTGCATTTGAGTAGGTAACGATGGACGATGGCAGATTTACAGAACAAAAGCGTTCTTTTTAATTACCGTTTGGTGATTTTTTTAATTTTTTTTACAGAAAGGGGATAAGTCATAACATATATTACGATTTCTGAAACTCAAGTCGTTACGACATCTATTTTCTAAATTTTTTTAAATTAAAGTCGTAAATTCTTTTACGATTTCAGTATAATTTTTTTTTATAAAATTACGATTTTAAAGTAGTAATCATTTTTACGACTTTTGTTTATTTTACTTTTTACATTGTTTATATGATACGACTTCAAAGTCGTACATGTTTTTTTTAGTAAAGTGATATTTGCATGTATGACCTTCTGTTCTTTTTTCTGTTTTTATTTTTTGAAAAACTTTTGTTTTCTTTTTTTTAATTGTTAGTTTCATAATTTTTATTTAAAAAATTATAATTTTTACAACATCAAAATATACAAATTAATATATGTTTTATATTTTTTGTGATTTACATTTTGTATATATTTTTAATATGTTTTTATTTAATATTTTCTATAATTCATAATATTTTTTTATCTAATATATTTTTTAAATTTTATATGGTTTGATTCAATACTATTAAAGTATTTGGTATATTTAATTTTGGCTATATGATTTTATTTAATATATTTTATATTCATGTTAAGATATTTATTTGACAAAATTAAATTTAAATGAAATATACAATTAATTTTTTTAATATTAACTTATAATACATCAAATAATATTTAATAATATTTAGATTTTGTTCATTAATTTTTAATTGTGATTAAGGAAATTAAAGATTTGATACAGTAATACCTTAATTTTTTTAACAGTTATGAGATTTTTTGTTAAATAGAATATAATTTAGTAATAGAAGTAGTTGTTAAAATAAAACAACATTTGTAATCAATATAAAATGAACAATACAAATTAAATAAAAGCACAAAAATTATAAATAATGTTAGTCATCTACTTCCTTGTATGGACAGTTACGACGATTATGTCATTCAGTTCTACACAATGAGCATTTCTTAGGCCTATTTTGGAATTGATTCGTCCATTTCATTATGTATACGAATAGTGGTTGACCTTCCCGATAACTATCGTTGTTTTAAAGGATCAAGCATAAAATATGGACCTACATATTGAGGTCATTGATCTTTGCTTCCAAGGGAATAAAAATGATGTTGACAAACTTTGTAAATATTTTCCAACTTATATACTGGATCAACAAAATCATCGTAATTTAAATTGCAAGAAGCACACACTGTAATTGCATGCGAGCAAGGAATTCGAATGACCTGAAATTGTCCGCAGTCACACAACCATTCGTTCAATTTGATAGTGCATGTCATTGGTCGTCGCCCATTCGCAATTTCCTAAACTTCAAACTCCCATATTTCCCAAACGTACATCTTCACATGATGTGAGGTTGCAATGTGTCGATTTTCTTGCATCATGACAGATACCTCTTCAGAGTACCTATGTCCGACCTCTATCATAGTCATGATTTTCATGCTATTAGTAACAAATGAATCATTTATTTATTAAATGTTTCATTGACTAAGGCAATAATAGGCAATGCTCGGGCTCCTTTCAAAATAGAATTCATACATTCGGCAAGGTTCGTAGTCATATGGTCATACTATCTTCCTTCATCATATGCCTAAGTCCATTTAGTCTTGGAAATTTGGTCCAACCAATATGCTGCTTGTGGAAACTCAGATTGCATTACGAGCAACTTTGCCTCAAATCGAGGTTTTCTCAACTCATATCCTATGACAAAACACAAAACAATAAGTATTTAGTCTAGTGAACACGTAATAATGCAAGAATTTGATTCATTAAAGGTTTAGAAGCTTACCCTTGTTTATGAATTGCTTTTTAAAGTCAATATTTTTGAATTGTTTGTTAAAATTTGATGCAATGTGGTGAATGCAATAGACAGAAGAGACATTCGATCTAGTCCACCTAACTCGATTTGATCGCAAGCTAATCAGTTCTCCTGTCTGAAATAATACACAAATTCTATTGAGGTGTAACGTATCTCCTTAAATAATGTACGAACCACATCCAAGCTTCTTTGCACTCGCTTTCAACAATTGCAAAAGCAAGTGGAAAAATGTTTCTACTACCATCTTGTCCAATGGCAGTCAACAAAGTACCACAATATTTTCTAGTTAAAAATGTCCCATCTACTTGTACAATTGGCTTGCAATATTTAAAGCCTTCAATGCATGACTTGAAAGCTCAAAATACACGATTAAGAATCACCTTAGAAGTGACATCCTCACCATCTTCCATTGAAAATCGATATTTTGTATTTAACAATTGTACCTAGTACAAAGTGTTGAACTGCTGTCATCCATACAGGCAGATAACTATATGATTCTTCCCAACTTCCTAAAGCAATTTCAAGTGCTTTTTGTTTAGCCATCCATGCTTTTCTATATGTAACAGTATAACCAAATCGTTGTAGTATATCTAGAATCAAGGTTTTTATTTGGATATTAGGATTTGTTTTCACTAAGTGCACAATGTTATGAGCAATTACAGATGAGTCTAACCTAACATGATATTGTGATATGAATGAATTTGTGCAAGTGTGATTACCATTTATATTTTTTATCTCGCACCTCCTACGTAATTTGCTGAATAATGCTCCGTCCCCCCAATGATAACCATTACCATATTCAGTACACTTAACAACATACTTATCACTCTTGTTTTCTTCAACATGAGAATGTACAAAATTAAATTCCTTTATGGCATTCACAGCTGCATGTTTTGATTCAAACACCATGCCTTCATAAATGTCATTCGTACTCTGACCCCCTCTCTTATATGGATTTGAGTAGTATAGATTTTCTAAAATTTGGCTATTAATGGTTTCAAAATATGAAGATGACTCACATTCACTTTGATTGCTTGGTTGTCTAGTTTCATGAACTGAGTACTCTTCACTAAAGTCACTAACATTGTCTCTTACTATGGGTTCTTCGCTAGCTATCTGTGACAAAATATAATTGTGATTTGTTAATCAAAAGGTTAAGGCGTTAGCATAGTAAGGAAAATGTCATGATAAAATATGAAACATATTATGATAAACATACCTAAAAGATCGTAAGGAAGAAATGAATAGTAGAGCTTAATAGTATGTTGTGAACTAGAAGAATGGTAACATTAAATGAGGAAATAACAAGTTGTTGAATTGCTTCAAACATGTCTTTATAATGAAGATCAATGAACATGAGTGAACATGAATGAACAATGAAAACATAACTTTTCATGAATAGTGTATAATCCTTTGTCCTGTACAACCTTCACTTCTATGTACAGTTACAAGGTTTTTTAAATTAACTACGTACAAACAGAAGGTTACTAAACTTATTTTCACCCTACTTTTTTAAGCAATATATTTTAAAATCATGATTACTACACTAATGTTTGAAACCTTAATTAAAACAATTAATTTTTAAACCTTAAGTTTTAAAGCCATAATTTTTAAAACCCTAATTACTCACTAATTTTTGAAAACCTAATTAAAACTCTAATTTTTAAACCCTAATTACAACCCTACTTTTTAAAGTCATAACTTTTAAAACCCAATGACTACACTAATTCTTGAAACCCTAATTAAACCCACAATTTTGAAACCCTAATTAATACACTAAATTTGGAAACCCTACTTTTTACAATCCTAATTACTACACTAAATGTTAAAACCCTAATTTTTAAAACACTAATTAATACCATAATTACCACCTTAGTTTTTAAAAATGTAATTACTAAGTCTATTTTTAAAACCCTAACTAATGTTATTTTTTAAATCCACAATATTAACAAATTAATTTTTCGAAACATGACTTTAAAGTCGTGGTACTCCCTACGACTTCTAAGCTTGGTTATGGTGTGTTCCATGCTAAAGTCGTATGCATCAAAACGACTTCTTAGTCATGAGAAGCCACACGACTTCTGATCACGCCTTTAAATAATGGAAACAATAATGGAAGGATGAGTAATGGAACAAGGTACAAAGGCAGCAGC
Source organism: Glycine latifolia (assembly GCA_013407115.1). Lineage (NCBI taxonomy): Eukaryota > Viridiplantae > Streptophyta > Magnoliopsida > Fabales > Fabaceae > Glycine > Glycine latifolia. The sequence goes on along the minus strand of CM023959.1, from coordinate 25,854,478 downwards.
TCAACAGCTTAGGTTCATGAGACAATAATGGAAGGAGAAGAAATGGAACAAGGTACAAAGGTAGCAACTTAGGTTCGTGAGACAATAATGGAACAAACTTATATGCAGAAGCTAGTGCACATGCCTTTATAATAGAATGCTTTTTAGGCTGGTACATGATATGAACAATGGTTCAGCACCGCTTATGGCATAAGAAACCAAAAGCTTAGCCACGTTAAAGTTATAGAAGAAAATAAATATTAGGAAAGTACATTGGATGCATTTAAAGTATGAAAATGACCATCTAACTACTGGCATAAGAAAATAATAATGAAGTCACGTAATTTGAACAAAAATGAGTTGAAAAAATGCCTCAACACACTTTATGGCATAACAAAACAAAATCTTAGGCATATGATTCTTACACAAGGAAATGAATGCAAAGAAGAGAGGTTGGACGCATTTAAAGTATGAAAATGACCATACAACTTTGTAACTATTCTACTTTTGAGCCATGAAGATGAATAGTTTGTAATTCATTGTGCACACTAAATAAGGCCATGCTTTTGAATGATAAGTTGAATCACCCACAATCTTTACCTTTTTTCAAAGTACAAAGATAGAAGATTTTTTTAAAACTCCAGAGCAAGCACAAGTTATGGTACAACTTAAAAATTATTTTGAAAGACATGATAAGTCATAAGCCATATAGTCACATGAACTCTAAGGAAATCCATTGAAATATGAGATTCTCAATGGCTAAAGACAATTAATTGAATAACATTTCACTATTCAAGCTTTGAACGTGAAAATGATAGTCATGAATAATGTCAAATTTCATTAACTCGCTATTTCAGTTTAATAGTGTATGACACTATATGAATGTCATTCTTAATCACTTGTTATTTCATTCACAAGCCATACTTTCATTCTTCTCAATTCTTATTTCAAGCTTTCTAAATTCTCTCACGCACCTTACTTCATTTTCTCACATCTAACTTGTTTCATTCCTTCTTGTAAAGCAATGGCAAATACACAATCTGGTGGTCCTATTGATGGCTCTTTATTGCGCTTACAAGACAATCATATTTCAAACTTAGTATGGGAAGGCCAAGAAAGAATGATTCGTTCAAGGTTTCATTTTGTCTGAGCTATGACACTTTGATCAAATAGACAATTGTGTCAAACATGCAATAATTGAAGCTAGCTTTGGTCATACTATGATTGTCGGCCAAGTTGATATAAACCAGCATTTGGTAACTGCGTTGGTAGAACGTTGGAGAATGAAAACTCACACCTTTCATTTGCCACATGAGGAGGCAACCGTAACATTGCAAGATGTGGACTTGCAATTAGGCCTCAAAATAGACGGACTACCACTAACTGGTGCCATTAATGGAGATATACGTCAATGTTGTGAAACCTTACTAGAGCAGACTCCAACAAACAAGTATATAAAGGGAAAAACTATTTATATAACTTGGTTGCGGCAAAATTTCAACAACTTCCAGATGATGCTGATGATCTTGTCATTCACATGATCTTGTGATGTTGTGAATCAAAAGACCGTAACATTGCA
>CM023959.1:25755948-25817920 GCA_013407115.1 Glycine latifolia | reverse complement strand
ACCCCTCCCCTCTTGGTTTATTAGATTAGATATTCATTGTATTTACAGTGATGATGCATTACGCGCACGGTTTGAAGGAACTCTCCTCACTGGTATAACATCCTCTGCTCCAGTATAATCCACGTACAACTCTATAAAATCTGGGTTTGGCTGATTGAAATATTCTTCCATTAAAAATTCAATGTCTTCATCATCCGCAAGCTGAAAACCCATGTACTGTTCACGTTCCCATGATCTTCTTGTAAGCATAGTGATATGTTGGTTGTCCTCCAAACCTAATTTTTGTCGTATCTTCTGATGCAATTCAATCAGTGTCGACCTTCTCTTGATACGTGTCTGCCTCTTGTCCCCTTCAAAAACAATACCACCTGGCCCTTGAACTTTTCTTCCATTAAAAAACAACACACAACAAGCAAACTCCTGACCACCTGAACTCATCTCTTTCAGTAAACAAAAGCCAAACTTTTCGGTTGACCTGCCTTTTTCACATGAATAAAAAAAATATTGTGTTATAATATGTTCTTATCATTACTAATAAATAAATTAATTCATAAAACAACATAAATACATATTCATACACCTAATTTAACAAACCCTAAACCCTAAACCACTAACCCCTTCATGCTAAACCCTAAACCCCTAAACCATTCATGCTAAACCGTACCCCTAAACCCTACGTCATACACCCTAAACCTAAACCCTAAATTGTAAAATAAATTACATTTCAAACCTAAACCCTAACCATCAATCATAATCCCTAAATTGTCAGTCATCATCCCTAAGCCATAAACCCTAGCCGAAACTAACCCCTAAACCCTTCGTGCTAAACCCTAAACCCCTAAACCCTTTAATGTTAAACCATAACCCTAAACCTTAAGTCATACCCCTTAAACCAAAACCCTAAATTTTGTAAAATAAATTACATTTCAAACCTAAACCCTAACCATCAACCCTAAACCCTAACTTTCAATCATCATCCCTAAGCCCTAAACCCTAACCAAAACCAAACCCTACATCGTAATACCTAACTGTTTTGATACAAATCTAGTTATACCTAACAGTCGCTAACAGTTTTATATTACAATAATATAATATATTAAATAATATGCATCAAATAAATTAACTTACTTGTTAGCAGAGCTTCAACACTTTTTGAAAACCACTCACAAACACGCAGAGCTTCGCTGCAGGGATAAAACCTTAAACTCTAACACCGATACACTTCAGGAGCTTTTACAAAGAAACTGAATCAGCACAAGTGATGGAAATTGAAGCTGGGATGGGTATTTAAGGCAGCTGAACATGTCCAGCCTGGGCTGGAGTGGTCACGCCCAGATTAGGCGTGACCACTCCAGCCCAGTCTAGACGTGTTCAATTGCCCCAGATTTGTAATATGTTTTAAAACAGCCCCAAATTGGTAAATTTATATTAAAAATGTATTATTTGGGTTCTTTTGCCATAACAGAGGGGTTGTGGACTTGTGGTGACGCTGGGAATAGAAGGAGGTGGGTGTCAACTAAGCTCCTATTAATAGAAATGGTTGATGTGGCGCAGTTAGTTCCGGAAGAAAAGGTTTTTATTTGTCAAAATAAGTTTGCTATTTTTAATTTTACAGCCTTTTTAATTTTAAAAATATTTAAAAATAAAAAAATACCGGAACAATACCAAAACTCATCAAGTATTGGCGTCACGGCAAAAAAATTAATATAATACTTTTTTGATAAAAAATTATAAATTTGAAACTATTTTGAAACTATTTATAAATATAAGGTTGTCAAACATATTCAAATTAAGTTGTTCAGTCACGCTCAATTTAGGCGTGTCACCCCCTTGAATCACGCCCAAATTAGGCGTGTTTCCTCCGTTGTGACACATGTCACGCATATTGATTATATAAACTTCAAACAGTCATAACTTTTGATAGAAATGTTCGATTGAGGCGTACGATTTTTCAAAACGCTTGAAATTTAGAGAGGAAGCCCTAGGCAAATGCCTGAAGGAGATTTGGTCAACTATTTGTTTCAAAACACGCCTCTAAGTACCTCAAAATTAGGATTTAGGCGTCAATCATCGAAAAATGTCCTTGTTTTTTTTTTTACTTTTTTAATTATTTAATTAGTTAATTTAATGTTATTTTTTATTTTTTTAATTATTTTTCTGAATTTCGAGGGTTTTGACATATCGTACGCCTCAATCTGATATTTCTATTAAAAGTTATGACCGTTTAGAGTTTAGATAATCAATATGCGTGACACGTGTCACAATAGAGGGAATATGCCTAATTTGGGCATGACCCAAATGGGTGACACGCCCAAATTGGGCGTGAATGAACACGTCTAATTTGGGCGTGTTTGACACCTCATATTTATAAATAGTTTCAAAATAATCTAAAATTTGTAATTTTTTATTAAAAAATATTATATTAAATTTTTTGCCTGACAACACTAATAACTAGTAAAATATATATAAGTAAGAATAATTTTTATCATTTAATAAATCTTTTAGAATTAAATTAAATTTAAATTCAAATTCTAATACATTATTCATTTCAATTATGTTAAGCAAATTTTAAAAAAACTTATCATTAAAAACAAATTTAAGCACCAACATTTAAATTAATTAAATTTTTAATGAGTATAATTTAATTAATTATATCTTATAATTAATTAAAATATGTTTCTAAAAAAAAGATCTTTATTCTATCTCATTTGACCAAAGTTATTAAAATTGGATCGGACCGACTGATCCGATCGGTTGGACCGGGAACCGGTAGTATAACTGATCCGGTTATGCTATTAAATCAGTTGTGTAGTTGACTTGGTCAAGCTCGGTCAAACTCGGCCAAAATCGGATGGTTTTCAAAATCTGGACTGGGTTGTGCCACTTTAGCGGAATCGAAGAGGAAAAGAAGCAGAAGAGAGGAAGCTGGAGGAAGCACGCATCTGAAGCGGAAGAGAAGAGAAAGTGAAGAAGGCACAGCAGAAAGACAAAAGGAAGAGGAAGAGGTGCGCAACACATGAAAATGGAAGCGCAGCAGTCACACATGAGAAGAAGCAACAGCAACCGCACAGGAGAAGAAGAAGCAGCTGTGCAGCAAAGCAAAAGAAATGAGAGAAGAAAAGTAGTGTAACAATATATTATTGGGATTAGGTCTTAACACATATATTATTGGGATTAGGTCTTAGTTTTGGGCCTTCATTTGCTTTTTGTACTCCTCTTTTTAATTTTTGTAGTCCTTTTGTCCATTTTTTATTAAAAATTAGGCTTGTATTTTAATTTAATTAATTAATATTTACACCTTATTTTATTATTAATACACTTCACTTGTATTATTAATTTTAATATTTTAATTATTATTTTAAATTTTTGAATATATTTTTTAATCAAATAATATTAGTTATATATTTATATATAATATAATTTAAATTTTTTTAATATAAATTGAGTCATGAACTAATTACTAATCCATTAATTACATCACTAATTTATTAATCTATTAGTTGACTGAGTCAATGAATCAATTTTCACAACTTTACATTTGATACATATTTTCAAAAGTGTTGGAGGAGAGAGAAATGATTTTATCATTTATTTTCTTCTCTCACACCTCCCATCAATCTCACAACCACCGTCCATACTCCATTCACTGACTCCCTCTCTGAATCATGCACACGTAGTACATCATGTGATTGATAAATCACATGGCCATTCACAGATCTCTCTCACGTAACAGACGCAATCATTACACTCATTCTGTACCTTTCTCTGACGCGAACATACAGTAGGCAAAACTTGAACCAGACCCATAATCAAGGCGGTTTAGTTGTTCGATCGGTTGTGTTTTTTTGACTCAGATACTTATATTATTGAATCCGATAAAATCAGAAAAAACTTTCCGATCCAACCAGTTCAGTTTAGGAGCTTTATAAACTATACTACATTGATTCCTATTCAAATCGATGTAATACATGTCACTCTGTACTGATTCTTATTCGAACTAATGTAATATATTATGTCACTTGTATCGGTTCAACAGATGCAGTATCTATTGTTTTAATTTTAAAAGTATCACTGCATATTGATTGTATTACATCAGTTCTTAATGAACTTAGTGGCGGCAGAGCTATGGTGAAATAAGCAATGATGATCGTACTATCTAAAAATATTTTTTTAAAAAATTTTAAATTTTTTTAAATAACTATATATATTTATATAATTAATTATGATTAAAAATAAAATTTGACAGTATCTAAAAATACAATTTGATATTATCTAAAATTTAGCATGAAATAAAATTTATATTTGGCTCCACCACTGAATCAACTTGTATGGAAACGGGACATAGAATAACTTCCGTGTACTAGTGAAGTATTTCTATAAAATTGTTTAATGTTTAACATTGTCCTAATAAAGTTTGGTATGAAGAGAGCAACTTAACACCTTAAAAAGGCCAGGCTTTAAGTTACTCATTAAGGTCAGTCTAATTGTGAAGGTTAAAATAAATGCATAAAGACTTAAATCACCTTAAAAAGGCCAGGCTTTAAGTCACTCATTAAGGTCAGTCTAATTGTAAAGGTTAAAATAAATGCATAAAGACTTAAAGTTCGATCTTTATTATTGCCATTGTAAAAAAATATAACTTGGAACATTAAATGCAAAATCCTGCAAAAGGTTAGATGGTAGTTCCCCTATTCCATGACAATCGAAACCCAACAATGACAAGCTCAACCAAAAGCTACAAGAAATTATATTCAATGGTAGAGTATTCTAGTGCGAGTTTGTAGCATGCAAAAGATGTTACACTAATGAGAATAAATACTAATGGATACATAACATGCCATCTGGTCACTCCTTTAATACTGAACTTGTGACACGCAAACTAATTAAATTTTTATAACATATTTTAAATTTTTTTATTAGCTTAAAATCTTATTTAATTATTTGATAAATAATTTTTAATATTTTTTGAAACTTGAAATAACATTTTCTAAAAAACTAAATTATAGTTTCTAGACTTTTTATATTTATTTGCTTTTTTTCTTAAATATTTATTAGATTTTCATTTTAATCTCTCTTATTTATTTAAGGTAAAATTTTATTATTTTTATCTTTTATATAAATTTTACATTTTTTAATTACTTTAATAAATAATTTTATCAAAAATACTTATGGTTCAATAAGATAATTTTTCAATTTTTAACTACGAGGTAACTTTTTTGCTTCAAGTAACTTTATAGTTTTTAACTAATTTTCAACAAAATTTTTCAAACATAATCTTATTTTATAATATTTATTTTAATTTATTTTGTTTTAGTTAACATAGGGCTATTTATTTCATATTTTATTAAGTTATGATTATTTTTATTTTAAATTGAAATATTAATCTTATATTAATTATATTCGTAAAAAATGAAATGTTGATTATTTATGTTTAATAAATGTCATATTTAATTATTTCTTAAATAATCATCTGTTTTAAATTTTATTCCAGCAAAATACTATTGAATTATTTTTGTAAATAAATTTTATATGAATTTTTTTGGTTAATAAATTATTTATTAATTTTTTAGTATATAATGAAGTATTTTAAATTGATAAATGTTGTACTAATGTCAATCAATAATTTAATGGAGAAGCAAGTAAGATGGAGAAGATGACGCATAACATTTTTCCATTTGTTGCGTTGAAATGTGCTAATAAGTTGACGTGATTGATGAGGATTGTTTCGTCAACATATAGTAGATAAGGACTCTGAATAAGTGTGGATTGCTTTGTATGCATAAGTATAGATAAATGTGGTTACGACACAAGGTTAAAAATCATCTTCACACCCGTTTCTAAATCCCTTCCAACAATTTCTCTCCATTTTCCATTTTGACTATAACACACACACACACACAATTGTACACTTCATTTAATGATTCACAAAAATTGGTGAATTTATTTTATGATTCCTTTAATTAAGAGTATTTACAAGTACGAGGATTTATGAATCCAAATTAATCTAACTCAACTCAAATAGTTTGGTTTAATTTTTTTAATTATTTGAATAGAATCCAATCCAATCCATTCATCTAACTTTTTTATTTTAATTTATTATTTGTATATGTTTTATAACAAATAAAAATATTAAGAAAAAGCACACACATTAAACATGACTACACAAGCAAGTATATTAATCACAACAATTACACGAGTCTAAGTAAAAAATTTAGTAATTAAAAATTTCGGTAAAAATATTATGTTACTTTTAATTCCCAAGAAACTCATAAAATATTCTCAAAAATGTATATAACCATTCAAATAAATTTTAATAATTTCTAAAAATCATAATTCTCAAAAAAAAAATATTCTTAAAAATCATGATTTCGTATGAAAAAAATCCTTCTATCAAATGCCCCAGTATGTAAAGGGTTTCTTTATAGTTAGCAATCAATTATTATAAATTATTTCTTGGTTTGCAAAAAAAATTATTTCTATTTAAATAAAATTTTATTCAAAACTTAACATATTTAAATGAATTATTAGACATGTAGTAATTAAAATAAAATAGATCGAAAAATAATTATCAATGGATTTTTAATGAAACTTTAGAACCATATTAATTTAGTTTTATTTTAAAATTTATTCAAATGCTATAAAAGATTACAAATAAATTCGTTTGCATGTTTTGGACATATGGTTCCGAATAAAAGCTTAGTTATTAATTTTTATCAAAAAATTCTGGCTAGCTATGTATTATATGTCTGCATTTTATAATAATAAAAATGTATTATATGTCTATGTAGTTGTCGCATCAGAACATTGCATGCTGACATAAAAGAAATTGAAATTCAAAAGCATATTTTCCACACCGCATTTGTTAGCCAAACTCGCTTTTTCTTTGTTCTGATGTAATTTCAAAGTCAATAAAGGAGGGCGGGTGAACATAAATTGTTCGGGCATTAAAACCTGTTATTTTATTTTATTTTATTTTACCTATCTACTATACATACATATATAAAAACTAACTGCTAGCATAAATACAAAATTTTGGACATCCTGTATTAATGACATTTGGCAAAAAATAGGGATAAAATAGTAATTGGACATAAATTTACTAATTGCATCCTCTTTTTAATATTGCATTTCAATATTTCCAAATTAAAATATGCTAATTGCACATCCTTTTTTATAGATGCACTCCAATATTTTCAAATTAGAACTTGTTAATTTGTATTCCCTTTTTGATAAAAAAAATATATATTTATTTCATCCCTCTCACAGGTTATCTCTTTAACACATAGATAATGGTATAAATCAATAAAATTAAGTAATATTAGAAAACTTCATTATAAATTTCACTTTTTAGATATTGTCTTTTATTATTCAATATTAGTATACATAAAATAATTCTTGAACTAAAACATATAGTTGTTGATGTGAAAAAATAGGTTATAGAAGATAAATAATAACATGTCTCAAAGATTATCCTTATCTCTTCATTCAAAAACAACAGAAAATTGTTTACACTAAAATTTAAAACTCTTTCATCCCTCTCACACGTTATCTCTTTAACGCATAGACAGTGGTATAAATGAATAAGATTAAGTAACATTGGGAAACTCTTTAGATATTGTCTTTTATTATCCAATATTAGTATATATAAAATAATTCTTGAAATAAAATATATAATTGTTGATGTAAAAAATAGGTTATAGAAGATAAATAATAATATGTCTCAAAGATTATCTTTACCTCTTCATTAAAAAACAACAGAAAATTGTTTACACTAAAATTTAAAAAGGAATTATCTGGTCACATGGGTCTAGAATTCTCTTGGTAAGAGGGGGTTGGATTTTTTCCTTCTTTTCTAATTATTTAAATATATAAATTTTAATAATTAATTAATAATAAATTTCACAAAATTTTGCCAATTTTACACTTAAAAATAAATTATTTTTTAAAAAAAAAGTAATGTAAAAAAATCATTAACTGATAAATCTAATTGAAATATATTTGTCAAAGTAAGTAATTGCTAATTGCACCTTCTTTAATAAGTGTGCTATAATATTTCCAAATTAAAACTTGTTAATTTCCCTCCTTTATTATAAGCAAATTAATATTTCCTTTTAAATCTTAAATATTCATTACATCATTTTTTTAATCTCTTTCACACATTATCTTTTTAACACATAGGCAATGGTATTACCTATATACGAAGGGACAATTTTTCGAAATTAAAACTTGATAATTGCACCTCTTTTTTGATAAACAAATTAATATTTCCTTTTAAATCTTAAATACTAATTATATTATTTCTTTCATCTCTCTCACACGTTATCTCTTTAACACGTAGGTAGTGGTATTACCTGTGTACGTAGGGTATCGTACTAAACAGTTACAAAAATACAAAATTTCAATATTATTTTAATTTTTCCTTTCGAAAAGACTCTAAATCACTGATGATATAGTAATTACTCTCTTATTTACTTAACAACTGTCTAGAAAAGTGTAGTGATTTCCTTTCATTTTATGTTATGATTTTCATAATCTCCTATTTTTGGTCCTTCATATTTCTCAATATTGTTGGTTCTCATCTCAATTGACTTAGTCTAATTATTAATAGGTTTGCACGTGCGTAACAAGATATGGAGTCTTAAGTGGATCCATTGTTTAAGGTCTGATTTCAATATAGGTGTATTATCACAAGAAGAATAAATTATTATTGAACTCCACTTTTTTCTTTCTATTATTAATTTACTTGACAATTGTCTTGAATACAATGGTCTCCTTTCATTTTATGTTATGATTTCCACAATTTTCTCCTTTTGGCCCTTCATATTTCTCAATGTTGTTGGTTCTCATCTTAATTGACTAAGCCTAATTATTGGAAAGTTTGCACAGGTGTGACAAAAGATAAAATCTTAAATTGATCAATTGTGTATGGCTTGATTTCAATAGAGGTATATTATCACAAGAAGAAAAAATTATTATTGAACTTCACTTTTTTCTTTCTCTTATTTTTGCTGCACATCCATTTTGTCATTAATAAATTATACTAGATCTTTCAATTTTTTAAAATATCTTTTCAGTTTAGATGATATGTTATTTTAACTACATTTTAAAGAGTTATGTGTATTCAAATATCTTCCTTATCATCTTCTCTCTTTTCTCAACTTTGAAATGTTTTTCTTCTCTTATGTTCTCTGTCTTCTCATCATTTTTCTCTCTTCTCTTACATTCTTTGTTCACTCAATTTATTTTCTTTTTTTTTCTAAAAATAAACCAGTGAAATATCTTTTTATTTCTCCATTATCCATTCAACATCGCAACCCTTGCTGAAGATGCATTTGCCTGACTACAATTTCTTCATAATTTTTTCATGATTTATAGTGATCTGTAGCACCAAAGATGAACAATTTTCTTAATTTTTATTTTCTTGGTTGATTTTAGTGACCTAATTAATTTCTTTGGTTTTTCTCCTTCATCAAAATTTCTTTAATATTGTAAATATGGACTAAATTTGTTAAAAAGGTTTATTTTATAAGAATATATGAGAATTGGAGAATTTTTTAAATATTTATTTGATTTTGTTCTAGACTGATTTATTGGTTGCAAATTATGTGTTTGATCAAATGTCAAAATAACATTTTTGGATATGTTTCATTATTTTTCATTTTACTTCTAAATTTATGACACTTTTGAGATGAATTTTCACATGGGAACTTTTTAGCTGATTCTGTCAGTTTGGTATTATCTTATAAAGTAGAATTTTTTGCATACAATCTTTGGTTATTGTTGTTTATCTTTTGTTAATATTACTCCTACTTATAATCAATAGTTCAAATATATTTGTTTAAAAAAGTTTGTAAATGGAAACTAATGTTTATTGCAGAAATTTAGGTGAACGAGTAAATGATTCATGGAATATTCAATTGTAAAATTTTGATGCAAGACCTTTATAAAAGTGATCATTAACACAAATAGAAGTGAATAAAAGTAATTCAATTGATGATTAGGTAGAAGGTGAAAGTTCAGAGTGGAGAAAAGATGCAAGACAAATGGAGAGAAATGAATATATTATTAGGGTAAATTTAAATAGAAGTCCTAAACAAGTGAAAAGTTTACTTGCATAGCATTAATTTTTTATAAAATTTTTAGTTGTTTTCTTTAATTTAAGTTCATAATTGAAAGCTACTTGCTACATATTATAATTCTTGCTTAGATTGAAAATTAGTATTTTTGTTCTAAGTTAATTTTTTCACTTTTTTCTATCCATCTTATATCTTTATTTTATAGTAATTATATGAATTGAGATTCTAACAGATTCTCAATCAACCATACATTAGTCATATTTCACTAAAATTATTTAATTTTTCAATCCTTTTGAAATTGTTGTGACCCACCAGTTATATTTATAGACAATATTCTATTTCTAGACTGAAATTTTGTAAGATATTAACAAAAATTATTAAGAAGTAATATATTACAAATTAATTGTCATGTGCTTACAATTATATTACACTACATATATATATATATATATATATATATATATATATATATATATTGTTATTAAATAATCTTTCTTTATTACACATACAAAATGAATGCTAAAAATCGAAGATAAAAAATACACACAAATAAGTGTTAGAATTTTCATTCGTGTGTTTACTTATAATTATCATATTTTTATATTACACAATAAACATAATTTCTTATTCATATTATAAATTCATCATTTTCTTCGTTTCTAAAATATTTATATGTTTACTTATTATAAATATAGTTTTCTAATTTGAAACGGAACAAAACACAGTAAATCAGTATATCCCGTGCGAACACACGGATTACTGACTAGTTATGATAAAAAATTTAGGAGGAAGGATGGTGCATCAGTCCTAATATTTGCCTTGTCTTAGTGAAGTCGAGATTTAAACTTGTGACATATCACATGCGAGACTCTGAATTGTTATATTGATCAACTATTTTTCTATTCTTTTATTTATATTTTTAAGGATAGTTCGAAAGATTTTTAGAATCAGTCTAGTAGTGAAAGTTTAAATAACATGGACGAGGACTTAAGTCCAATTCTCATTAAAGAGAAAAACCAAATATAATCAAACAGTGGATAAATTTTTTCATAGGTTAGAATCCTAGCTAATTTTTATGAGATAGATAACTATTTTTTAATTTACAAAAAATCAAATTAATAACGCATCACATGAAAATTGGTTAGAATCACATAATAACCATATAATAATTTATTTAAAGTCGGATGTGCAAGTGAAGAATTAATCATATTATCTCTTACAAAATAGATTAAAATAATAATGTGTCATACGAAAATTGGTTAGAATCACATAATCAGGATCACATTATAATTTCCCTACAGTGAGATATGGAAGTGAAGAACGAACGTGATGAGTAAGTTTATTGCAAAATTTCCACCAATGAAATTAATTATTTGCTAAATTGCCACCTTGAAAACAAAAGAATATTTTTGCAAACATTCTTTTGGGTGTGTTTGATAAGAAATAAAGAAAAATATATGAGAAATAAGAAGAATAACATAGGGAATAGAGAAATAGAATGAAAATAAATTTGTTTAATAAAAAAAGAAATTTGAAATAAAAATAAATTAAAAAGAATCATTGTTAAATGCACCAAACACAACCAATGAGACCTATAAACTATTTTCCTTCTATTTCTCACCATTTTAGCATGAAAATATTTTTAAGTGGAACCTATCACTCTCTAATATCTTTTTATCCTAATTCAAGTTAACCAAACAAGTTGAACTATAATTTTTAATCTTCTATCTGTTCTCACTTTCCTCTCAATTTCCACTTATTTCACCTCTACCAAACAAAGTGTTAGTTCTTGTTTAAAAACATTTTTGAAATTTAATTTTAAAATATCAAGCAAAAGGTTCTTTACAAAACAGAATTTTTCTTAAAAAAACATTCTTTAAAAATAGTAATCAAATATGACTTAAATCTTCTAGAGAGGATTATTACGGCCCGATGTACTCTTCTTATTTTTTATAAAAAAAAGAAACACTTCTCGGCTCAACCGTTCCCGTGGCTCGTGCTAGTAATGTGTACTATTCAAATTGCAACAAGTTTTCCACAATCACATTAAGAATACATAGGTTGATTTGGACAGTCGAGTAATCTCTTTCCCTTGCATTTCCAATGATCTTCAAGTAGCTGATATCTTCTCAAGAACCATGTTGTTTGCAAATTATTGTTGGTGCTTACCATCATCAATTTGATTTGATGTCAACTTTGAGACCTATAATCTATGATGCACGGACACTTCATTTTTTGTTAAAAATGAGTGTCGGACACGTGTTGGACATTGACACGCTCCGACACACGTCCGACACGTTCTGACACGTGTCTGACACGCAGTCAACTTTTTAGGACACGTTGATCAGGGGACACGCAAGTTTGACCGAGTCGGACATGCAGTCAACTTTTTCGACACGTTTTGACATGTTTTTTCGACACGTTTTTTTTTTATTTTTTTTTAAAATATAATTTTTAAAAAATTATATTTTAAAAAAAAATTAAAAAAACATTTGATTAAAAAAATTAAAACTTCAGAACCCATTCTTTTGGAGTACTTATTCTTTTGTACATTCCATGAAGAGGAATAAGATCACTCCAAAACGTGTTGAAGACTTGGTTTATGTGCATAGCAACCTTCGACTCTTATCAAGAAAGAGTCCAAGTTATGAACAAGAAGCAAATCAAATGTGAGACATTGCTCAAGATACATTTGATTCACTTGATGATGTTGGAGATCTTCAAGTTGTCAGTCTTTCACTTGATGAGCCAGAGATAGAAACTATGATTCTTCGAGATAGAGATGAAATTAATTGAACTTGTTAGTAACACTTTATGAATGTTTTATTATTTTTGCTTTATATTTATGTTATGAAATTTGAATACTTGAATGATTATATGACTTATTTTAGGCTGTTATATGTATTAAATATAAATTATATTAATTATATATATATATATATATATATATAAATATTATTTAATATCAAAATGTGTCCTAACATGTCGGTATTTTTTAGAATTTACGTATTAAAGTATCGTGTTGTGTCGTGTCACGTATCGCGTGTCGGTGTCCGTGCATCATAGCCTATAATATACGGACGGTGTGATTGTTAAATTAAATGTTCATATCTACCACATTAGTTATATAGTTGGATCGTTGTAAATTATTAGATACATGCTTGGTATTTGTATACACTAAATCTACAATTACATTAATTTCTGGTATTATATAGTTTCCTACCATCTAGTTCTCAACAAATTCAAGTCTAGATTTCAGGACATTTCTTCTGATCTATCCTTGCGAGTACCAACTGCCATCCTTACCACAAATTACAAAATTTTAATGTTAAGACTTAAGAACATGTAACATTGAAAATGCCTTGCACTTAAACATCCATTAACTGAGTCTATCAAATACCTAATGAAAAATTCAGCAAAAGTGAGAAAGAAGTACGCTACTTTGGATTTAAGACTTATGACTAATGAATGACCCTTTCTTCAAAAAAAATATGATTAACCGTACAATTGCTATCAACGTTTTCTGCTGTATAACAACATAGTACACAGATTATGACCGTGAAACTAATTAGCTAACATATTTTCTTTGTGCTTCATTTTCTTGATCAGCACTGTCCACCTTCGACCACCTGCTAATACGCTTCTGAGCAATGGTAACCTGCACAAATGATGTCATCATGCTCAATAAAAATAACTATTATGCAAGAGAATGTAGTAACTTGAAGCAATCTGAGGTTAATATTAATTAGTTTCAGTTTTGGATAAATATATCAAGAAGTACTTGTAGACAAAACAAGAAAATAAAATGAATCAAACTTTTCTCTGAAATTAATTTACTTTTAGAGAAGTTATGTGAGAACACTTCTCAAAAGTAAAAGTATCTTTAAGTTAATTTTTAATTTATAAGAGTTGTTTTAAGGAGGATTTGGTTAAATAAAATTAAGCGTTTACTCAATAAGATCTCATCACAAGAGAGCTTATGCTGTAAATTTAACCACAAAACTTATTGAAATAAGTTAGAAAGAGCTTATTTTGAAAAGTTGAACCAAAATGTTTATTGTAATAAGCTCAAAAGAGCTTATGGGAATTGTAAGCTACTTCTATAAGCTTTTTATTTTCTTTTCCTATAATTACTTTTTAGGAGTTTATACTAGCATTAAGTCAAATGCATACCTGCTCATCCCAATTAGTTTTGTAGGTGATTACAATTAGCACTATAGTTTGAATCAACGTTCCAAACAACATTCCAATCCATATTCCCTACAAAAGTGAAAAAGTTTGTTCAATACATCAAGCAGCAAAAAGGTGATCTGCAATTTAAAAGCAACAGAATGGGTGAAAGAGTACCTTCACTTGCAAATCGAGAACGTTGCCAAGTACAATACCTACAGGAATACCGATGGCGTAATAACACCCCATATTCACATATGCTACAATGCTTTGCCACCCTGCTCCTATAGCCACTCCTGTTGAAATCACAAATCTCATTTCAGAAGTGTATATATACAACTGTTGGAAGTTTAAGGCATTGACAGATTAAGGGCATGTTTGGATTTCTGTTGGGATGGTTTCAAAAGTACATTTGAGAATAAAATCAGTTTGGGACTATGTTTGGTTACTCCCAAAAGTAAGTTTAAGAGTAAAATTTTGTCTAGAAACTAAGTTTTGGGGAAGCAAGACGGGGGATAATTTTACAAACTCATTTGCAAACTTCAACCCAAACATGCACTAATTTGCTTAAGTAATATAAAAACAACAAGGATTCAAATCTTAATTCAATTAAAGTGGGAGCAAATAGTGCAGATAATACCTGAGAGTACAGGTTGAACACTATTTAGTAATATAGAGACTGATAACAGAGGTGACAAATCCCCAACAGCAAAGGCCACATCTTTATTTGAGGTAAATATATATGCAAGTCTTTCTCTAAAAAATAAGAAGAATAAGAACAGAAGGAATCCAATGGCCAATGATGTGAGCACTGACACAATAATAGAGAACTTTGCAGCTTTAGCACTTCCTTTTCCAAGTTCATTTGCTACTCGAACACTGCAAAATAAAGTTAGAAGGTGAAGTTTTCAGGGTATACTTACAACAGAAGAAAAACAAAACAAAATGGAAGGTTGAGATTGGTGAAAAAACAGTGAAATTACCTTGCTGCAGCCATGAAACCAAGTGATATCATCATTTCCCATCCGTTGATGTTGAGACTGTAAATAGTAAAATTTCACCATTAGCAGTACAAGAGAAAAATTATCCTATTATACATGAAGTTAATGCAACCAACAACATACAATAGAAACACGGCATTTAAATTTTAATGAAAAGTGTTCTAGTGCAGAATGATTACCATATGGATAGAGCATCAATTTCAACCTCTGCGTTTTTCATGTTACCAGTCAAAAGAACCAATATTGTGTTGTACCAGAGCTCAAGACTGTAAAATATACAACAGCTTCATGTTAGAAAGACATGTATCTATTTATCTACATTTTGATCATGATAAATAACATAGTAACAATCTAGATTCTCTAAGAAAAAAGTGTTTCATTGACATCTTTTTCTCACACCATTTTACACTCTCAGTGAATAAGGTCACATCAATGGGAAAGGAGAAAAGTTAAAGAGAATAAGCAATGTCTTTTGAAAAATGAGGCACAATTTGCAAGTAAAAATAATTAATGACAAAACATCAAGATTGACACTCAAAATAGAAATAGATTCTTTGAAGTCACATATTCACACAAAAGTAAATTGAAACCATTTGATGAAGATTGAATTGTTCAAATTTTGGATGTATATTTTAAGTATGACTTATGACATAAAAAATGAGTCATCTGATCTTCACCCAATATTAATTCCCCGACTGAAGGGAATCCAGGTTTACTCTTCTTCTTTTTTTAAGTCAAAAAATGAATTATTATTAATAGGAAGAATCCAGGTCAATTCAAGACCAACAATCATAGCATTTGCAAAGAACTGAGGCCACTTGAGAAGAAAACTCACCATAACATAGCACCAGCTGAAAGGGACATCTTGACAACAGGCCAGAGGTCTTTGAATGCCAAAAATGAGAAACCTTCCCATGTATCAGAACACCAACCACAAGTGACAAATATGAGTTGACCAATGTTGGGAATCCAGTATGCCAAGCCTGCTGAAATCATTGCACCAGGAATCCCAAACTGGAACTCCATTGTCAAAAGCCACGAGAGAAACACGTGAATGACTATCGAAAATGCTGCCAAGAATGCAATGATGACATTCTTGCTTTGAGATTGAAGGAATGTCTGGCAAGTGAACGAGACAATGAAGGCAAACATGACAGGAATTGACCAAAGAGCAATGTTTCCTGCCACTTGTGCTATGCTCTCATCTTGGCCCAAGAGCATCAAAATTGGGCTTGTGAAGATGAACACCGGAAGAAGACAGACTGCAGTTAGGAACAAAACTATCCATGATCTTTGAAGATACACTCCCATCATGCCATATTCTTTTGCACCATATGCTTGTCCACAGAGTGTTGACAACGCACTCGCCATTCCTAACTGCAATTGTCATTTCACAAACAATAAATTTGAGTCATTATCAAAGGCATCATATTTTAAATTTGTAATTGCAATTGTAACACAACGCCAATACAGTTTCATCCAAAAATTTATATATATACACCATACATGGGTTAAATAAAAATCAATCAAATAAATGCAAAAGTACACACCCACAAAGTAACGTAATTTTAAAAATAGTGATAGCATATGTTCACAAACTGCAGACATTACAATCCATGTTTCTCCCTATAACCCAAGTTCAACCAATCACAATAATTCAAGCCATAACACCAAAAAAAATTCTTCTGATTAACCAAAAAAAAAAAAGAACAAAAATATTTAATTTTTAATTGATGAAACAGAGGAGTATTCTCTGTTTCCTTGAGTCACAATACAGAAATACAGAACAACAACCTGGGTTGTTAAAAAAAATCAGAATAACATGTTTTCCCTTTTCCCCAACATGTATATTTTTTAAAAGAATCCTGTTTGAGACACTAACAAACACTAAAACTAAACACCTCTCTCAACAGAAATTCGAACCTTGATTCGCCATGTTAGACTAGACCCAACATAGTGAGATAGCAACACAGAAACATAGTCAAAATATGATACAATACAACACATGCGGCACAGTTTGTTCCACTTTTTAAAACAAAACAAAAAAACAATTGCCAAGGTTTGATGAAAAAGAACGTACCAGAACACCATTGGCGAACCTAATGAGAACGGTGAAAACGAGAGCATATGCAGCCAATTCCTTAGAGCCAATATGGCCAACAAAGGCTTGGCTTATGACATTGATTCCGAAGGTGGAGAACCTAGTGAATATGGCTGGTGCCGCTACAATCCACATCACCTTGCTCTCATTCCACACCCTCTTCACCAATGATAGCTCCTCTTCTTCTTCTTGCTCTGATGATGTTCTTCTCTCTTTGTTTCTCAACAACTTCTGCTTTAGATCCCCCTCCATTTTTTTTTGGCTTGCGTCACTACGTTCAGGTGAAAGAAAGAAAGAAAGAAGAAGAAGAGACAGTGGCGTTTGTTAATAAATAAGAGATGGACCATTTATATAAAGTTTTTTTTTCACTTTGATGTGCTGACTCACGAGGGATAGTCGTACGTTGCCCTGGAACACCGAATCCATGGTCAATATAACACGATTTTGTTGTAGTACTATAAATTTTGTTATAGTAATGTTTTTAAAGGCTTAAAATTTCATTTTTGATTCTATATTTTAGGATTGTGTTATTTTGGTCTTTCAATTTTTTTTTTTATTATTGTTATTATACATTTGATTCCTATATTTTTTTAAAAACTTAAAAATCACTCTCTGGAAATCTGACACATGTCAATGTGGTACAAACAACGTATTAATGTGATAGGAAGAACAAAAATTAAAATTGTTAAAGTAATGTAAACATATGTTAAACTTATCATGTCTTACTTAGATACCAAATCAGCATCTTTTTGTTTAAATAAATTTATTAAATTTTAAAAATGTGAAGATTACTATGATATTCAATTTCTCTTAAAAAATGTGAGGGGAATCTAGGCCTATTTTAAAATTCAATATTTATTATTATAATAACATGTGTGGTTAACGTGGGTTCCTAGTTCCAAGCGATTGACAATTTTGTCGTGTAACGAAAATATTTTGCTCGGAAGAGAATGGAGAAACATGAGTGAGTGACATCACGCATGAGGTTTTTCGCATGAGTGGCGGCTTGGTAGCATGTTGTTGTCCTCAATGTAACTAATCGTTTTGGTTTTGGCCACCACTATGATATACAACAAAGTAACAGTGGTAATAGCCTAATAGGTAAAAGAAACAAAGGGTGTAATTTTTTTCATATATATATAATTAGTCGGAGTAAAATAAAATTAATTAATTTACTAAAAAATAAATATAACATTTGATAATTTATCAAAAATTAGAAAATACCAGAAATAAAAAAGTAAAATTATTATTTTATTAAAAATTTAGCATAAAATAAAAATTTATTAAAAAACAAACACAAAAATTAAATATTTTCAAGATAAAAACATATTTAAATAAAAATGAAAAATAACATTTTATTGATTTCTTGTCACAGCAAATAAAAATGGAAAACAACTTGAGCTATGACTCAGCATTTTATTGATTTCTTTTTACAGCAATTAAAATTGGAAAACAGCTTGTACTATGAGTCAGCGAAGCTTTGTTGGTAATACCAAAACCTAAAATGTTAGTACTAATCATGACGCGGTTTGTACAGAATCTAGCTATTGAACTCAAAATGGACAAAAGTATAGGATGATTAGGATCTTTCGAAAACTTATATGAAAATAATTTATACTTCTTGATAGTTTTTTTTAAAAATGAGCTTAATCATGAATGGAATTGGTGCTTTTAGTTTATCAAAATAATTAATTTTAGTAAATTTTATAATCAGGTATGTAAACGAGGTTTATAAGTGAGAATTCTTGTTTATTATCATAAATACGAGATATATAGATGTTCAAAAATAAAATGCTATTAAAGATCACGTAATTCTTTAAAAAGTCATATATTTACTTTTTTTTTTAAATTCTGATCATTTGTGTATTGATATAATCTCGTTATTGTTTACTCCCTCGGATTTCCTAACAAGTTTGAAACTTATTTCTTAATCTCTCTTTTTTATGATATAGTTTTTATGTTTTATATTGAAGAATAAATTTTAATTAAGAAAGGATAGAAGGAATAAAATCGAATTAACAAAAGAAAACAAAGTAGATTGTAACTTAACAATTTTAGTTGTTATATTATATAAAACCTTTTAAGCAATTTGAATTTAGAATGATATATAAAGCTCAAACTTGTGATGAAATATTTGACACTTTGAATTTTTTTATTATATTTATTATTTATTCAAAAGTTTGTTTAATACTACTTTTAATATCTATTTATTAAAAAAATATCCAACGCAATCTACTTTTAATTAAATTATTTGGTGGCGCATCAAATGTGAATTTAGAGCCAAACCCATTACAAAACATAATAAATTAAATTATTATGAATAACTTAACTTCCAAAATAAATCCAATTCAGAGTTATGTTTATTTTTTTCATTATCATTTCTAATCATTTCCTTGACACTTCTCTTTGGTCTATTTTAATTTTATGTTATGTCATTAGCGTTCCAAACAACTCTCCAGTACAGGTCTCTTTAAATTGATTGCAATACGAAAGAATAATCAGGACTATTTCTCCTATACGATTTAATATATAGTTTTTGGTAGAAGAGTATTCAAGTTGTAATGAAGATAAATCATAAACGCAGCACAATATCAGCACCTATAATGGGTTCTAAACTTCCAATTGGTAGAGAATCTCATCTATTAAACAACTCAAAAGCAAGAGTGGGTACCTTATCTGCTACCTATTAGGCTATTACATTCACGTGATAAAAGATTGAATCATTAGCTTATACCAGAGTTGTTGCAGTCGTATAGAAAAAAGGCAAAAGAATGTTGCAGTCGTGTCCTTGTGTTGCAGTTGGTGTAGCTAATTTTTATACAAAACATCCAATAAAAAATTAAGAAAAAAGTTTTTTTTTTTTTTGTATGGTAAAAAACGGAAACAAATTTTTATGAGTTATTTTTGGTTAAATAAAAAATTAAAATGCGGAAGGGAAGTGCCAACAGCAGAAAAGGTAGTGCCAATAACAATGGCCATCATGAGCTAATTCTGTTGAATATAGGCCGAAGAGGCTCTTGAGGGACCATTAGGACGGGTTGACAGGGATAGAAATGGGTTACTCCGGTCTTACTTAAGCCTAACCATATTTTATATTTTGACAATTATTTTCTGTATTTTTGGGATTTTTTCATGCGCTTCTTATATTATTTGTGGAATGATCATTCTAAAAGCAATTCTAAAAATGTAGAAAAAAACACTCTTATATTTTTATATCTTAAGTTTAGGTTTATTATTCATCACGAGTTTATTTTGTTGGTACGTGCCTAACCTTTATACTAGTTTGATTTAATTTACTAGCCTACCTAAAGATTGGTTTAAAAAACTATCATATAATAATAAAATTATTATGCGTTTGAAATATTAGAGTATAAAACAACAATATATTATTCCTATGTTATTCGAAATTGATGCAGTGTATTTCTATTTACTTTTTTCTTTAATAAAGTCAAAAAAATTATTAAAAACAATAAAACAAGTTTAAACAACAAGATGTAACTAAAACTTATTTATAAATATTACCAAAGTCTTTCAAGTCCCACAAAAAGAAAAGAATCTTTATTTCAATTTACCACCCATATTATAAGAATTAACCTATTCCAAATATGAAAATTATTCAAAATGTTAAACTATTAAAATAATTTTCTAATTTTATTAAAATAATTATAATATTATATATTATATTAATAATAATATTTTTATTAAAAAAATATTATTACTAAATAGGTCAATCCATCATGTTTAACAGATTTTTATTAAGATTTATAATTTAATCTATTTAACCAAAAAGACTTTTTGAAAAGTTTTGATATGACTTTTTTTACTAGACGAGTCAAACCAAGTTGCTAGGCCTTAAACAGACTCAATCATTGGCCTCCGACGGTTAGCCGCCCGATCAGATCAATAATTTTACTTAATTATGAAAAGAAAAAAAAAATCTAATCCAATACAATATATTGTTTTAATTTTCAATAAATAAAATGATGGGGGGGAGAACTAAAATATCAAATGGCTAGATATACTGTTTAGCTAGATATCCTTGATCTACTGTTTGATTCTTCGTTCTCCGTTACTGCCCATTTGTTAACACGATTTCGAGCTATCTCTACCTACAACATTCATATAAAATTTTAACAGCTTAATTCCCCGAAACATGGAAAATCAATTTCACAATCACATATAGAGCCAACAGAAAATCGATTACCTGCTTGTCCCAATCAGTTTTAAATGTGATTGTAATAAGCATTACGGTTTGAACAAATGTTCCAAACAACATTCCAATCCAAATACCCTGCAAAAGTGACATAGATTTGTTCACTTATCTCCACTTAGAAAAAAAACAGACACTGTATGAGAAGGCATACAGTTCAGAAATTATCGTATCAAGCTTTATGGACTACTAGTATGATTTATGAACATTCAGCAAAAAACAAAACAAGTATGAGTCATGAACTTTATTACTCTATTTCAAATTGATTAACCTTTAATTTTCTTTTTTAAAATAGTTTAAAAGTAAAGTTATTCTGTGATCTAAATTTATATTATTATATATTTAGTTGTTGATTATTCTTCACAGTATAAATTTGACAGAAGCATCTATATATGCATGCAATTGCAAAAAATAAATGAATTACCTTAACTTCCAAATGGAAAAGATTATCAAGCAGCACTCCAACAGGAATACCAATAAGATAATAGCAACCTATGTTTACATATGCTACAACGCTTTGCCACCCAGCTCCCACAGAAACTCCTACTCATATATAATAACATTATTAGTCAGTTGGCAATCCATTGCTCGAGATTAATCCATATTTTTAATCTTAATATTTAAATAATAATCTTAGAAGTTAAAGCAGAAATCAGTGTATGACCATTTGTTGTTTATATTCATGACTTAAACTTGATTCCTTTGGGTTCATGGTGTTAGACGACCTGCATTACATGCATGCGTATGATCACTTCAGGACCAAGAGAATATAAAAAATTGGGACAGTTCAATCCAGTCTATTGTATATTTTTATAATTGAATGAATTGGATTAAATTTAAAGTATAGACCTACTTTGGTTCCTAAATGATTTTATTATAGACACGATAACATTTAGAAATGTAAAAATCTCATTTTAATCCCTAAAAATTACTAATAAAAGCGATAGTAATCTTTTTAACCAACTAATGTGTCGAAAAAAAAAAACGTATATTTGTTAAAGAATGTTGTCTAACTAACTCAGTTGGTTAATAAGGATGAATAAATTATTATAAATTTTATAATAATAATAATAATAGTACCAGAAAGCACAGGTTGGACACTGTTCAACAAGAAGGAAAATGAGAGCAATGGTGATAAATCGCCAACAGCTTTAGCAACCTCAGGGTCTGAAGTGAAAATGTAAGCAAGTTTTCCCCTCAGAAATAGGAACACCACGAATAACACGAATCCAATGGAAAACGATGTGAGGACTGTTATCAGAATGGAAAATTTTGCAGCCTTTGAACTCCCTCTTCCAAGCTCATTTGCCACTCGGACACTGCAAAAATTATAATCAATATGAACCCAATCATTCTATTTCTTTGTTGAAGTAACTGGGGTACTAAAGTCTCACAGATGATAACTTGGAATTCATATTAAAAGATAATTTTATATTAAAATCCAATAGAACAAATTAATTATTAAGCCTTAACATTTCACGTAAATAAATTAATTATTATAAAGAAATTAAACATCTCATTCAAAATAAGGTTATTTATAAATATTAAATTATTATAACAAATTAAACACAAGAGATATAGAAACAGAATGAAAAATCTAATAAGATATATAATTAATTAATAAATAATATATGCACTAGCGTAACATTTTTTACACTTTTATCTTATTATAAAAAATTATATAAGATAAGTTTTTTAATTTAATTAATTACCAACAAAGTCATATAAAGGATAATTTTTTTATTGATAATGTAAATAAGAGTTTATGACTACAGACTACGTCCAGTCAAGTCATACCAGACTTTTTTTTAGGAAATGAACTAGGTTAATGATTTTATAAAAGTCTAGTTAGTTAAAAATAATAGACTTTAAATCATTCAAAAAATATTTTAAAGCCTAACAGATTATTTTATTTATATAAACCTTTATATTATTATTACTATTATTATTATTATTATTAAAATCATAAATTTATTTACTTTTTAAAATATTAGGAATGTTGATATATATTAAAAAGTCAAATTTATAAGCTTATTGAAGGATAAAGTTATGTTTATTATGAAGTCTGGTTGCAAAATGAATTTTTAAATAAGTTATCGTGTAGGTTATATTAGACCTTAAAGATAAGCTTATAAACTATAAGTTAATTAGACTTAATTCTTATAAAAGGTCTATTTATTTAAGTTTTTTAAAAAATAATAACAAAATAATTAAGTAGTTTTTTATGTATTTGGCTAAACTATTTTTTTTAATAAAAAAACAGAAAATTTCTTTTTTTAATAAACAAATTTTATCTACTTTTATAAAAACATTCTTAAAAAATATAATTTAAACAAATTTTTCCAAAGTCTAACCTACCTATTTTTCCCTAAGTCTAACCTACCTATTTTTTCCCTAGTTCCCTGCCTTGAGTAGTAGTTATTTTATTATTATAAGTCACACCTAAGTAAAAAAAAAATTATGAATTAAAAAGTCAGATTTATGCTTTAAAATAAGTCTATAACAAGCAATAAGTAAGACTTAAAGGCTAAAATGGATATTAAAAAAGACCAAGTTAGGTTAGAAAATAAGTCTATAACAAATAACAAGTCAGATTATGTTATCAATATTTTAAAATAAGATAGGTCTAATTATATAAAACCTTGTTTCTCAATCTATTTCCACTCCTATGTCTATTAAACTCTTATTTTATTTATTATAAAGTAAAAATAGTTTCTCTTTTGCATTTATGGTTATATCTTTTACACAAAATTTCATTCCTTTTTTCTTTTATTTCTCAGACATTTAAAAGGAAAAAAAGAGATTGTGAAAAATAAGTACCCTGCTGCAGCAAAGAAACCAAGGGCTATCATCATTTCCCACCCACTGATGTTGAGGCTGCAAAAATTTATTCAAATATACATTTATACTATGATTAAATAAGCAGATTAATTTCGATATGAACAAGCAGGGATATCAAGTCACTTATATCTTATTATGAAATTTAGAAGCAAAAAAGTAAAAGTAAGAACAAGATTACCATATGGCCAGAGCATCAATAGACACTTCAGCATTTTTCATGTTGCCTGTAAGAAGAATCAAAACAGTGTTGTACCAGATCTCAAGACTGTAAAAGGAACCATAGTTTATGTTAGTTCTAGATCTTTTCATTCAAACAAAAACTATACTTTTTGGTTTTTTTGGCAGCACAAAATTAGTGCGCTTGTGAAAACTTTGACAAAATTGAGAAGTGATGTATTAGGCACCACTTAAGAAAAACGGTAACAACTTATTTTTCGAACTCTTTGACAATTTGAACTGAGAAAAAAAATTAATTACTAATTGGTATATTTTATTTCTTCTTCAACTTTATTAATGAGGAGAGATGACATTAGGAGAGAAAAAAATGAGATCCTGGTTTGGCAATAAGATCTGGTCACTTAGTGTGTGTTTGGTTTAAGTATTTCTCACGTTCCAATGCAACGCAATTTACATAGAGGAAACTTTGGCGTTCAATGTGCTAAACGCAAAACAAACACATGTAGCTTTACAAGTTTACTTGGTTAAAAAAATTGATGATGAAAATTGCTTAATATCATACCATAACATAGCTCCAGAAGAGAGGGAAAGCTTGATAACAGGCAAAAGATCTTTGAAGGCCAAGAATGAGAAACCTTTCCATGTGTCAGGGCACTTAGTCATTATAAACACAAGCTGGCCAATGTTTGGAATCCAATATGCCAAAAGTGTTGATGTCATTGCACCGTTGAGCCCAAACTTGAACTGAATAGTTAAAAGCCATGACAGCAAAACATGCATTGAAATTGAAACTGCTGCAAGGTAGGCAATGATCTTGTTCTTGCTCTGTGATTGTAGGAACATTTGGCAGGTGAATGAGACAGAAAAAGCAAATATTATACCTATTGACCACAGAGAAATGCTTCCAGCAACTTGAGCAATGGCTTTATCTTGGCCTAGAACCTCTAACAAAGGAGTAGTAAAGATGTAAATAGGAAGAAGGAGTATTGAGGTCATGAACAACACTATCCATGATCTTTGAAGATACACTCCAAGCATGTCATACTTTTTGGCCCCATATGCTTGCCCACAAAGAGTTTCCAATGCACTTGCCATGCCAATCTACAATTGAAATTGAAATTTTTGGATTTCACACTTTAGATAACTGGCTAAAGAGAATTGGGTGAAGAGATAACTTAATCTTGTGTTTGGATGGAGAATTTTAACATTTCAAGAAAATTAAAATACATGAAATTTGAATTACTTTGATTTAAATTTCATTGATTTTCGCGTGCTTTTGTTTGGATTTAAATTTCGTTGATTTTCGCGTGTTTTTGTTTGGATAAAGTAATTCGATTTCATCCAAAGGTAGAGAAACACTTACCAATACACCATTTGCAAACCTGACTAGGACAGTCATAACAATGGCATAAGCAGCTAGTTCACTTGAGCCAATATGCCCAATGAAGGATTGACTAACCACGATGATTCCAAACGTTGAAAACCTTGTGAATATGGCAGGGCCTGCTACCACCCACATCTTCTTGCTTTCTTCCCATGCCCTTTTCCTCAATGACTCTTCCTCTTCAACACTCTCCAAAGAAGTGTTGTTTGGATGATGCATAAGCTGCTCCTTTAGCTCCTCTTCCATTTCCACTACTACTATAGAGCTGCCAATGTCTTAATTGATATGAAAATGATTCACATATTGCAATTGGTGATATAAATAACTAACGCTAGTTAATCTCGAGAGTTTACTTAAACTTGTAGAATTTAAATTTCACTTATAGAATTAACTCGTAAGAATTTATATAATAAAAAAAGTAATACTAAAAAACTTATTAATGACAGATATATTTAGCAAGATATTCTCAAAACGACAATAACTTAATATTCCAACTTAAAAATAGCAAATCACAATAATAAAGTACATCAGTATAGTAAATAAGATCAAACTATATAAATGATTAAATTATACATAAATTTATAAAAACATAAGTTGTTAAAGTAGAAATATTTTAAAAAAGGATTAATTTCTTCAAATCATTTGAGTCATGGTAAAATACTATCATTATGGGGCCTATGGGAAAAAAGATTGTAGTTGATTTCAAACTCATTAACTCACTTCTTGACTCAAAAAGTTTATGTGAGTTTATTAGAGTTTTTCCAAAAAGAGTTTAATAGAGTTAACTCGTTAATTTATGTAAAATCATAAAAATTTAAAAGTTAATTGAGAGTTTGACAATTACATTAATAACCAAATCATTGGTCATTCAAGACCAAATTAATGGCATCAATTGTGGAAAAAGTTATGAACAAGAGATAAAAAAGAATCAACATCCAACTCTTAACTTGAAAGTGAAAGGGGGGGCAAAAGATCCTTTTGTTCTAGACACAGTGATGGATTTACTTCATAATGACACAAATGGGGACAACAATACATGAACCTACAGCCATGCTACATTGCATTGTTAATGAAATTAACCTCCCCGTCTTTTTATATTTTGTCTTTTGACTAAAGTCCACCATTTTATTTTGTCAGAGATGTAACATATATCCTTATTGTAGAGGGAAGAAGAAAAGGAATTTTTTTGAAATTGTTATATTGTCTTTGTATGCTTAACAGTTTTAGCAGGCAGGACCGCGACCACCTTTCCAATAGTGGGAAAGAAATAAAAATTAATATACTTTATTTCTAACCGGGCATTGCCCCTAGGACAGCACGGGCCGCTAGCGGGGTTAACTATTTATCCTTGCTTGCTTTCAGATCATACTCATGCATCCAGTGAATTATGAGAAGACAATTCTTATTTTATGATTAATTTTTAAAATTGAGTTATACTCGAAGTTAAAAGTAATTTTTTTGTTAAATCTAAAAATAAGAACATAAAATAAAGTAAAAATTATTTGTTAGATTTCATTTTTAAGCTTAAAAGCTCATTTTAATCTAAAAAGTGTTTGGTATTTTTTTTAATTTCAGTTTTGTTTAAAAGTAGTTACTTCGTCAAATGAAAATGTATATTTAAAAATAAAAAACATTGTAACTAAGTTTAAGTATATATAAGATTAAGATCATGTTGCATAAGTTTTTCTATAATACATATAAAAAAAGATTTTTTGGTAATTTATATCATATATATGTATCCTCTTCAAACTCAAAGTTATTCGTTAAATTAAAACTATTTTGTATCAATTGATCAACATGTTTAATAATAAAAAGATAAGAAGAGAAAAAGAAGTAATTTTTATAAGTTATATAATTAATATAATTAGATTGAAATAATCTCACACGAGTTAATTCATGTATTTGATAGTTGATAAATTTTAAAAAAATGATGTTAACTTATTTATAAATTAATTTTTATTTATGAAAAAAACTTATTATATTTTTGTATTTTTTCTGCTATGAAGAAATTAATCGAAAGTCTTGTCACTATTATCACAAAAGTGTATAAGTTACTGAGAAACAAACATGTTAAGCGCCAGGAATCATGACAGGCAAATAACGTAGGAACAGGAAAATAGCCAAAGCTTAATTAGACGTAAAAGGGCAACAGCTAATTGATAAGGACACAGGAAGACAATTCTGTTAAGTTATAACCCTCTCTCCTGTAAGAAAAGCATGGAACACAGACTCGTTATTAGGGTTCTATGTCGTCTAGTAATCATTGGAGGGAGCGCCGTAACGTTGGAATATTTGTGAAGGCTTCTGCATCAGATCTGTGTTGTGTGTCCGTTTCAACAGACGTGCTGCAATTTGCAATTTTCGGATTCGTAGACATTGAAATATGCTTTCTTATGCGATTCAAGGTTTGATTTCAACCTCGAATGGATTGTCATTCTACAGAGTATTGTCTTCTAATCATATAAATAAATTAAAATATGCTTTCAATTCCTTTGATTATGGCAAAAAAATTTAAATATTGCAATTTAAAAAAAAAATTACAAGAATATTGCAGTTTCAAAGGTATTTACAAATCCATGGTAGTCAATCACGTCGATATAGGACGTGAGTGGAGTTGAATCACGTCGATATAGGATGTGACTCACCATGTGGTGACACGTGTCATTTTGAGACACGTGTCATTTTGCGGAATGATGTATATAAACTTCGAAAAGTCATAACTTTTGATTGGAATGTCCGATTGAGTCAAAACTGGTGGCCACGCGCTCGAAATTGAGAGGAGAAGCTCTCAATTATGTCAATTTTTTTTTCAAAAGATGTCTCTAAGTACTTCAAAATTACGATTTAATCTTCAGACATTCAAAAAATTTTATTGGTTTCTAATTTTTTATTTATTCAATTAGTGAATTGTATGCTATTTTTTATTTTTCTAATTACTTCTCTCAATTTCAAATTCCTTATGTTTAGCTAGTGTTTCTCTCTCTCACTCTTTTTTCGTGATGTGTGTGGAAACTGTTTATTGATGATTAATTTCATGCTTTGCAGAACTAAGATGAACAACGATTACGCTTTTGTGAACTTCACTAAGCCCCAGGCAGCTTGGAAGTTTCTTAACACAACCTCCAATTTGAAATGAGAGTTGTTCCAGTCTAACAAGATACGCGATGTGGTTTTTCTGTACGTTTGCAAGTATGGTCACATAGATAATGATTAGACTTAATCATCAATGTTTCTATTAAACCATTATTTCATGTTATTGTTAGGTTAAATTGTTATTTTTTTTTCTGTTAAACCCAATGATTATGACAATGTTTTTTTTTGGGGTAAAAAAACCCTTATA
Organism: Glycine latifolia; assembly: GCA_013407115.1. Taxonomy (NCBI): domain Eukaryota; kingdom Viridiplantae; phylum Streptophyta; class Magnoliopsida; order Fabales; family Fabaceae; genus Glycine; species Glycine latifolia. Next base: position 25,788,620 of record CM023959.1, on the reverse strand, counting down.
TTTTTTAAGAAAAATCATGAATTAATTGCGGAGTTAGAGTATCTTCTGCGTAAAGGCCTAAATAACAAATTTCATTTTAAACGAAAATGAGTGTCAAGTTAATTTAACACAATGATACTTCTTATAATGCACAAGACTGTTCAAAAAAAAATGATTTCAAGTACAAGGATTAAATTTATAATCAGTTAGTGTATTGTTGCTTTATTAATTAATTGCAGCTTTTGACTGAAATGTCCGATTGTTAGAAATTAAGAGAAGTAATTAGAAAAATAAAAAGTGAAAAATGCAAAATATATGAGTAAAAGTGAAATTTCGAACAAGGGAAGAATTTATGAGTACGTAAAAATAAGCGAGACAAGTATATTAATTAACTTTCGGTGTAAATGAATCCACGTGAGCACATCCGATAAATTAATGTGAAAATATTTTAACGTAAAAATAAGCGAGACAAGTATATTGATTTTTTAAACTTTATCATATAAAAGATCGAAATTAAAATATTCAAAAATTATATAAATATATTTATAAAGAAATTTGCATAATTTTTTCAACAAACATATAAGATTAAATATATATTTTATAGATTTTAACTATTTATGCATAGTTATATGATTAATACTTATTTTACTCGTTCTAAAATTCTTATATTAAAATATTCATACAATATTATATCATCATATATATATTTAGCATGTTTCTCAACGTTAACTAATTAAAGATTAGCACATTAAGTGCATGAGGTGGAGGCAACTCGAGACATTGTTTTGTTTTGTTTGTAGCTATAGGCAATTGAAATCTTCGACAGTTATTTTGTTTACTTTCATTTTGAAGGGATGACTTATCTTATATACCTGCTAGCTACGTAAGTTTAAATTCAAAAAAAATCAATGAATAATTCATCAACAACTGAAATTAAAAGGTTTTTGTCCACAAATTTTTAAACAAAATAATGTTGATTGCATTACGTGCAAATGTTGAGAGAAGTAATTAGAAAAATAAAAAATAGCATACAATTCACTAATTGAATAAATAAAACATTAGAAACCAATAAAATTTTTTGAAGGTTCGAAGATTAAATCGTAATTTTGAGGTACTTAAAGACATCTTTTGAAAAAAAAATTGACATAATTGAGAGCTTCTCATCTCAATTTCGAGCGCGTGGCCACCAGTTTCGACTCAATCGGACATTCCAGTCAAAAGTTATGACCTTCCGAATTTTATATACATCGTTCCGCAAAATGACACGTGTCTCAAAATGACAGTGTCACCACTTGGTGAGTCACGTCCTATATCGACGTGATTCAGCTCCAGTCACGTCCTATATCGACGTGATTGACTACCATAGATTTGTAAATACCTTTGAAACTGCAATATTCTCGTAATTCTTTTTTAAAATTGCAATATTTTAATTTTTTTTGCCTGATTATACCTGTTTTTCTTTTTACTTTTGATCATGTAATTTCCAAACATTTTGTTTTTTAATCATTGCTATTACTCTCCATTACATGGTCTCCACTTTTGAACAGGTATTTAACTAAATGTTACTCCTCCAAACAGAGTACTTATAATGGACAATTTAATAAGTGGTCTCCTTGAATATTTTTTATAGCATGTTGAAGATAGACTCCCCCAAGACCTCCCAGTTGGACTTGAAGAACATAGGATCTAGCCATTAAGGACTAGCGCCCTGTAATTACCCATCGAGAAAAGAGCGACTTTAACTTCATCCATGGAGAAGGGCTTAGTCATCTCTTCCAAATCATCAAGTAGGGAGGAGGAAAAGAATTAACAATATGCAAGAGAGATACCTCATGAGGTTCAGTGCAAAATAGCTACTGGAAGTGAATCATCACCATTAGTGCTACTAAAAAACTAATTTTAAAAAAATAACTACAACTAGTTTTATAACCAGTTTTATGATTATGGTCATTTCAAATAACTTATTTTTATTTAAAAATAACTTATTTTTATTTAAAAAATAGTTATAGTTATAAATTTATAACCAATTTTATGGAAATGCTTATTGTAAATAACTTATTTTTATTCATTCATAACCTTTTATATAATTGATTTTAGATATAAATTGTTATATATCTGATTATTCTTAACTAGTTATATATCTATATTTTAAAAATAATAATTGGTTATATCAAATTATAATTAGTTATATAAAACTAGTTATGATTATAGTTATAATATTTACTTATAATTTAGTTATTTATTAGCTATGATTATAATTATATAACCTAGTTATGTAAATACCCAAGGCATAAGCCTGATTTTATCCTCATCATAGACCCAAACCTGTTGGGAAACTTTAATAGCATCAATTATATTTTTCCTCCTTTTAATAAGAAAAGATTGATGAAAAAAGTGGGTATTTCTATCGCCCAAATTGACCCATTTTTGGCAAGCAAGTTGAAACCAGTACACCTCTTCCTGGTTGAGTAAGTCAGAGTACTCATTCCAGAGATTTTTGCGCAAGGAGAGAAGGCTATGGTCTTGCCCTTGATATAGCTTTATCTACCCCTTCCAACCTAGCAAGGATCTTTTTTTGTTGTTGAAGACATTACCAAAGTTGTTCAAATTCCAGTCTGTCAGATGCTTGGCTATCCTCCCAGTTATCAAAATTATGCCGCGCATTGGAAACTTGTAAAGCAAATTCTGGATGATTCAACCAAGGAGCCAAAAACTTGAAATAGGGTTATGCGAGCCAGACCCATCATAAACCTCCATGCGAATACCACAATGATCCGAAGAAGGGATGGGAATGTTAACAATGAAGGAGAGGAAAAGCTCCAGCCATTCCTTGTTAGCAACACATCTATCAAGCCTTTCACGGAGAGATCCTTTACTCCAAGTGAAGGGAGGCCCACTGAAGCCAGCATCCACAAGCTAACAATTATCAAGACAATAAAGAGTTTACTTGCCCCCTCATTGATAGGACCTCCTCCTATTTTCTCATGGTTAGCCAACGCCATGTTAAAATCTCCCACTACAGCCCTAGGCCCATTGCAATGACCACTAAAAGCTTTCAGCCTTCTACCAGGAGATATTTACAAATTTCAAATTATCAACAAAACTCCCAGAATTTGTTAGCCCTGGCTTTGCATGTGGCTGAGGCAGGCGAGAGAAACGAGGCTGACACCTCTCTGTCAACACAGGAAAAAGATTTGAAAGAAAGAAGCACTAAGAAGGTCAAAATTCAAAAGAAATAAAGAACACATGGCCCCTTCCTTCTATGGAGGAACCATTCCTACACATATCACAATCATGGAGCTAGCCATGGGGGGTCCAACATCAAAGTTTGATATTGACCCCAAGGACATAATTGATGTTGTGACAGATGATATTTATGTTTTTACTGATGATAAGATTCACATCAACAGGAATAATATGGCAAGGGTTAAAGGGAGCTTGGTTATCGTCTTCATATTTAATGTCATCAGGGAAAGCATAAATATCATCTGTCACAACATCATGTCCTTAGGATCAATATCAAACTTTGATGTTGGGTCCCCCATGGCTAGCTCCATGACTTTATCTTTGTACGACATTGTGATCTGTGCAGGAATGGTTCCTCCATAGAAGGAAGGGGCCTTGTGTTGTTTATTTCTTTTGACCTTCTTAGTGCTCCTTTCTTTCAAATCTTTTCCTGTGTTGACAGAGAGGTATCAGCCTCGTTTCTCTCGCCTGCCTCAGCCATATCCAAAGCCAGGGCTAACAAAGTCTGGGAGTTTTGTTGATAATTTGAAATTTGTAAATATCTCATTATGCATAATGTTATCTAAAAAATTAGTTTCTATAAAAGAAAGTAAAAAATTTCTCTAATAAAAAAATTAAACAAAGAAAAATATTAAATTTATGAAAACTTGAAAGGTGTAACAAATTGGAGAAAAAATGCAAGAGTGCTAAAATTATCCACAAAGAAAATTCAAATTTATAAAATAGAAATAAATATTGAATAAGAGACAAATGAGTTGCACTATATTTACAATTTACAATTTTATTACATTTGTTATACCAAAAATAAAAATTCATTTTAAAAATTTAACTCATATTTTTCATCAAATACTCATACAAGCATAACTTAAAAGTTCAAATTTAAGAAGTTAATAACAATAGACCATCAACTTATGCTAAAGTAAGTCGGTAAAATGTCTCGTCAATAAAAGATATAACCACATTAAAGACTAAATGATAGATATATTAATTTTTAAAAAAAATAAATTAATACAAATTAAATATAAACTAACATCAAACAATCCCCATTATATGGCTTAAATAAGAGTTTACACCTTAAACAACTAGATTATGACTCAGCAGCTAATAAAGCTTATATATAAAACAAGATAATTGAAATTAGCATGATAAGCTGTTTAAGCGCTTATAACTAGCAAATTTGTGAAAGAAAGAAAAAAGTAAAAATACTGAAATGTACCGTCTACACTCTGCACAATTTTAAGGCTGACTTATAAATGTTATTAACGAATGAATTAATTGGCCTTTTAAAAAAAATATCGAATGGATTAATACCAGGTTTAGTTCCACTTAGATACAGAAATAATCACTTCTTTCTCAAAAACTGTTTCAGAAAGCTTAAAGAAATAAACGATTGTTTTTAAAAAATAAACTAAATCAAGCATGCACTGATACTCTAATGTGAAGGAAAGAAAAGTACATGTGCTTTTCTAAAAAAAGGGCTTTAGAGTACATCCACGCAGCATTGAATCTCGCCGGACCAAAGGATACATTATGCATTCAGATGAAAAATAATTTGTCATCATAAAACCTTTAATCAAATCATTAAAATGCTCACACTACAATACTTCTGATTCCAGGTGCCAAGCAATTGAACATTGCAACTTACTCTTCCTTTCAGGAAAATGGTACCTCAGAAAATTCAGTCATCTCTATGAAAGCCATGCAAGGACATTAAAATCTAAAAATATAATTCAAAATCTAATAATACTAACTTTCTTTTTAAGGGAAATTTGGGAGGAATATCTCCTGGGAGACTCTTACAGCCAACATTATGTTCCTGGAGATTAAAATTAATATACTATTGCAAAACTGAAATCAGGTAAAAAGTTTTGACCTCTCAAGCAGACTCTGTTTCTGTGCTGCCCTCATTTTCTTTACTGTCCTCAGAAATTTCAGTGTTGACTTGTTCTTCTTGCGGTGCTTCTTGTTCAGGCTTTGCAGGTCCAGGACCAGCTGATACCTTCACCATTGACGGACGCAAGAGACGGTCACCAAGTTTAAAACCCTTTCTGAATTCTTGAATTATGATGCCATCTTCAAATTCATCAGAATCCTCACGCACAATCGCTTCGTGTAGCTTTTACAAGTAAAATGAAAATATAATTTATTAGAGAAACTTTTTGCTCATGAATATCAATATTCTATGCCTTCAGAAACCACTAAATAAAATTTCAAGAAAATAGAACCATGTGTCTAGTTTTTCATTCAACACTGTAGCTGACACAACAGGTTCAAGTCAAAGTACCTTACAACCAACCAACTGCAAGTAATTCTCTAACTAACATTATGTGCTGAGATTCTCAACACATTTTGCTAAGCCTTTTTTTCCCCTTGATATTTTTTTAGTGATGCAGTTTTAAACTCACCAAGTTGGCTCGAAACAATCAAGAATTGCTTTGGGTTAAAAGCGTGTCAAGGTCTTCAAGAAACCTGAACAAGCTTGATAAAGTGTTTGAAAAAGTTCATCAACATGATTGAATTTCGAGCCAACAGGTTTGCGTGCCTGCATCAATCATAGATGACACAGCATTATGCCATAAAAAATGTAATGAAAGATTGGTACCAAAACAAAAATATCTTTTTAAAAAATAATATATTTTTCATGGAAGACAGATAAAAATCTAAAATCAATATTGAAATAATCCAAAGATATCATAAATTATATTACAGAAGTTGAACAAACTTAAGAGCATAGTGCACCTAATAAAATTGACAACTATACTGGTTAGTTTTACAACAAAGTGTCATATCTTTTTGCACTAAGGCAATGTAATATAAATGTTTGGTGCATTCCAGCCTAAAACTTAAATTTATTAGTTTCATTTTTAGATAAAACATTATCCCCTTTAGGATGATGATTCTTATCCTTGAAAGTTAGATACACTTGAATTAAACTACAATTCTACAAATTGAAATTGCTGAATGCTGATTAACTTACCAAAGGATCAAAGGGTGTTCCAACAGTCTCCACTGGTTCAACTCCAAGTGAAGTTAGAATTTCATTGAACTGTTTATATATGCTCTGATAGCTGCTGTTTATTTTCTCCTCTCCCTCTGTCTCCACCTTAATCTGGGTTTTTGCTCTCTCGAAATTATCCAATACAGGCAACAAACCCTCCACAACTTCACCCTGAGCATTTGTGACCAGTGAAAGGCGATCTCTCTCTGTCCTCTTCCGAAAATTGTCAAAGTCTGCACTAATCCTTAGAATCCGATCCTTTTCTATTGATAACTCCTCTGATAAAGAAACTATTTTCCCTTCAAGTTCTATTTTCTCATCTTCAATGGATTTTAATGATGATTCCAACTCAGCAATTTTGACTTCGTCATTATTAGCCAATGCTGCTCTGTACGATTGAAGTAACAGTAAGAAAGGTGAAGCAAATGTTTCATCAGTATCGCTAACCTCATTATCACTTGCACTATCATTTACACCAACAGCACCATCTGAAGGGTCCTGTTACATTAGTGCGTCAGAAAATTGGGTAGGACAAGAAACAAATACTTAAACTTCATATTCTTGAACCCCAACTATTTCCTTTATTAGAGTTAGTCAAAACTTCAAAATGTCAAAAATATGTGTGTATTCCTCAAGGGTGAAATCATACTCAGAAAAGGCAATAAGTAAATGAGTAGGGGGGGGAAATGGGAACCAAAAAAGGTGGTATGGAGCCAAAACTTCTAATGATAAATCTAGACTCCATTATGAAGAGTAAGACGTAGTAGTCAAAACAAACATCAACTATGGCTATACATAGATAATGTCTCTTAATTAGGAAGAACAAGCATGCAATGTATATAACAATATAACATCATGGAAGAAGTATAAACTAGTTGATACTGAAACAATAGAAACGAAAATCATTGTAGTGGAGTTCTCTCTCTCTCTCTCTTTTTTAAATGAAAAGGCATGCATGAACATCTGGGAAAGGACCTTAGTCCCAACTAGGTTGGCACTAAAGCACTAACCCATCCTCTGCTTGCAAGCCATATATGTTAAAAATGAAAAAACCAACATACTAGTTGAGTTCTCTTTTTCATTTCAAGATATTTTATTTAATTTTCGCAGCTTCTGTTTATGGGTAGTATTTTGGGTTATATTGTGTTGATTAAATGTTCTAGTGTTGTATCTGATGTGCTTGAGGTAATAATACAAGTCAAAGATTACAATTACAATTAGGGAGTTGCTTTCTTGTAAGTTGTGCCTGGGAAGTTGTAATTTAATACAAGAGGTTGTCAAACTCAAGTTCTTACCTAAACTCATGGAACTTCCTTATTATAAGAAAAAGGATTAACTACTCGGTTGATCCCTAAACTATTTGGGAATTTCAAGTAGGTCCATGAACTAAAAAAGTTTTTAACTGAATCCTGATCATGTAATATTTTTAATTAAGTCTCTGGAGTTAGTGATCCCTTTGCAAATCGTTATCTTCCATATAACATTCCTTATTCCCTCCTTACTGGTGGCATGAAATTGTCAGAATATGACAATTTATGGGAATCAATTTTTGGCGGTTTTAAAACAGCCATATATATTCATTTTCTTACAGTTTCAAACTGCCAGAAAAGAGGGAATAATTTGCAAATGGACCACTAACCCTAGTTACTCAAGTAAAAAATTTATATGATCAAGGACCAAATTAGAAAGAAAAAAAAATAGTTTAGGAACCAACTGAATAGCCTATAAAAAATAATATTAAAAGAATTTATTAATGACAGTGAAAACACTATAATTCAACATTTCAACTCCATAATAAAGCAAAGTAGCAAACCAAAATAATAAAGTGTGATAGTACATTAGTACTAAATAAGATCAAACTACATAAATAACCAAATAATATATAAATTCAGAAAAAACACAAGTTACTACAGTGAAAACATTTCAAAAAGGAGTTAGTTTCTTCAAATCATTTGAGTCCTAGTAAAATACTATCACTATGGGGTCAATGAGAAGCAAAAATCACATTCTATTCAAACTCGTTGATTTGAGTTTATGCGAATTTACATGAGTTTAACTAAGTTTAAACAAAAAAGAGTTTGACAGCGAGCTAACCCGTTGTTTCTACCTAGAATCATAAACTCTTAAGAGTCCATAAATTAACTCAAGAGGTAGGTAACAAAAGTATAATAACCATAATTTAGAATTCCCAAGAGATTAGGTAGGAAGGTCATGAAGTCTGAAAGGTCTCATCTTGCACTATAAGAGCTAAACCTTAGCCTTTGTATGCAAGATCCTTGTCCCTAAAGAAGAATCTTCTTTATTGTGGCACAGAATTATCAAGAAGAATCTCCTTCTTTCTTTGTCTATTGCAGCAGAAAAACCAGCAATTGTCTGCACTTGACTCGTGTCATGTTTCACTCAATCCTTTCATACTCCTTGGTATAAGTAACCCACTAAACCCTATCTAGATTCTAGCCCTATATCACTTGCTTACCTATTTCAAAAATAGTTTTGAAAACCAGCATTAGTACTTAACACCCTAACTTCAATCTCCCGAGGAATTATCATAGGGACAAAACTTATATGTGGTTCCTTAGGTTTTATTTGCCGTATTCTCTAATCAGAATTGGAGTTTCACCTAAGTAATCTGCAAAATCCTTTAATGAAAACCTTAAATACATGGATTATCAAACTGAAACACCAATCCTGATAATTGCTATTAGAATTGAGAACGAACTAGGTTCAATTCTACCCGAAAATACATGTCAACGGGGAATAATTGCACAAGTCATTACAAGGAGTGCATTGGCCATAAGTGTCTAATTTATGTAGAATCTTAACACACCACTCACGCTCTCACATCTACTTGATTTCATAGCATAAAATCTATAACCATTTCAATGCGCCTCTACAAGCAAAAAATGCTAAAATTCAAAAAAAAATATAAAACCCAAAATTCAACTCGGTTCCAATTCCTCAGCTAATAAACAATTAACAAAAAAAAGAAGATAAAAGCATTAGAGAGAGTCTTACCAAAACCTGAACCTCCGGTTCCTGAACTTGCGGGGCCTCCGTGTCGTTATCGAAAGCGAAGGGAAGGAACCTGACGAACCGTAGAGAAGGAACAGTAGGGAACCGCAGGGAGGAGAGGAGCGAGAGGGGTTTTCTCCTGCAGGTGGTGCCCTGTCCGAACGACGCGAAAACGACGCGCGAGGGCTTCGGCGACTTGGCAGCTCGCGGCGGAGGCGGTGGCCGGAAAGTGGGGGTTCTGAGAACAGTGGCCATAGCGAGAGCGAGCGAGCGAGAGAAAGCTAGAGATAAGGGACCGTGAATGCGCCAAGCTTTAATAATTGAATATAAATAATCATTTGGGTTCGTGAATATGTAAAAAGACCGACAAAGAATATATAAACATAAAAATTCAAATTTTAGTTAATTTATTTATCTATTAATTTTTATTTGTAATAGTTAATGAAAGAGTTAATATGATACATTTATGTATGAATTTGTCAACGTTCTACATATTTAGAGATAAAAATAATTATTTATCTATAATATAATTTAATCTTTATTTTCTCCTATTTTTTAATAGTTGGAAGCATAACATTACAAATACACACCTAAAAAACATAAGGTAGAACAAACATAATAATAAGCTTAATATTAATTAATAACTACAATATATATGTTGTTAAGAAATTTTTACTGTAATAATATTAGGTAGTAACAAAATCAAATTGATCTTATTTTTTTAAGGATTAACATAATGATTATACATTTTTGTTTGAGTTTCATATTTTGAGTAAAGTATTATCACAATAAAAATTTCAAAGAAATAGACAAATTATGCTTATTAATCAATATTATGTTTATTATTATGTTTGTTTTAATTTATACTTATTTTTATATTTTTTAAGTAGTTATTGTAATGTTATATTTGTAACGACTAAAAAAGGGAGAAAGATAAAGAATAAATTATATTTTAGGTAAATAACTATTTTCGTCCCTGAATGTATAGAGTGCTGATAAATTCGTCTTTGAATGTACCACATTTACTCTTTTGTTAACGATAATAAACAAAAGTTAACGGATGAATGAATTTGTCGCACTTTTTTCACTTTTGGGGACTAAAATTTGAATTTCTCTCTTTCAGGGACGAAATTGTCACCACTCTACATATTCAAGAATGAAAATGACTATGTACCTATAATTGAAAAATATGGTGGAAACGAGGGTCCATTGGATTTTATGTGTATGGTTTAATCAGTCGAATATGATTTTTTTTTCTTAGCCTTTCATATTATTAAGAGAAAGAGACTCTGAATAATTCTCAAAGTTTAATTAGAAGATAAATAAAGTCTGGATAAAAATTATTTTTATCAAAAATTGAACTTATATATCACCTAAATGGTTCAACCTTAATTTCAGTATATTAATAATTTGTGTTCACTCACTTGCTTTGGTTGAGTAGGAATTTGGAAACCCTTATTATATAATTATGAAATGAAATGAATCTAGAACAATATTTGCCTCTCTCTATTTTGATTTGTGAATTATCATGATTTTATAGGATTAATTTTTACACAGGTCGGGTTCGTGTTTTTCATGTTTGAGCTTTATTGGTTTAATCGATTATCAGTCTTATGTAATTGATTATTTCTTCATGCTTCAAAAATGCTTAGACTGCTTTAATCGATTAAGTATCGATTTAATCGATTATCCTGTTCATAGAAACATTTCCAGGAAGCTCAAGAACATATTAATTGATTATGTGATAATTTAATCGATTACATATGATTAAATAATTGATTACCCTGTCGTTTTAATTGATTATTGTCAGTTAAATCAGTTTTATAACAGTTTTGCTTATCTTGTCTTTATAAATAGACTTAGAGCGAATTGTTCTGAGTAACATTTGAGCATTTGTGTGAATCACTAAAAAATTAGAAAGTTTTTTTTCCAAAGTCAAAATACTAATTTGTTCTAAAGAGTGAAAAATCTCTCATGAGATCAAGAGAGTAAAATCCTTGAGATAAGTTGTTAAAGAAAAAAAGAGATTTCAAGAGTTCTTATTATGAGCTTTGATTTGCATTCAACCTGATTGATTGGTAACATCATTCATTCATTCACTCATTTGAAGGATCACAAGTTGTATCTCTTGAATCTTTCTTGAGAGTTTTTTTTGTGTATTAAAAATTATGTTGATATATCTTTGATTATTTAAAGTGGTTCTCTAGAGGTTAGAACGGAGTAGGGTTCTCTGGGTCTTGATCATTTGATATCTATAGGGTTTAGATTTATGTTTCTTTACCTAGTGTGGATAAAGGTGATCATTGTAAAACTGCTTGTAAATATTCTTTGATATAGTGAAAACTCTAACCTAGTGTTGGTTGAAAGTAATTGGATGTAGCCTCCATAGTTAAGAGATGAACCAGTATAAATTGTCTTGCCTCTTGTTTAGAATTCTGTATATTTCATTACCTATCTTTGTGAAATCAAATATTATCTTCACAGAAACAATTTATGTCATTACATGTATATCAAGGTTTGATCTTGGTTGAAGAAGGATTTCTAGATTTTTAAAAGGTGAACAAGTGATACGATCCAAGAGTTTAATTCCGCAATTTGTTTTAGGAAATTTTTTAAATATCAATTTTGAACCAATTCACCCCCCCCCCCTCTTGGTTTATTTGCAGCATATTCATTGTTTTCAGTTAGCGAGTTGACTAAATTGTCCACACTTTTTTTTTCTTCAATTTTTTAATTGATTTTGTTGGTTGTGTTGGAAGAGAAATCGTTCTCTTACCTCTTGTATGTTTGATGTCGTGCAACATGCCATTTCACATGCCAACTTGAAACTTACCATGATAACCAACTCTAATCAACTAGGAAAATGTTTGACAAACACCCCATTTGTTATCATAAATCAAGAGATAAGAAAAAAAAAGAAATGAAATAGGTTTAATAAGGTTTATAATGTGATAATAAGAGAGATAGAGAGAAATAAGAGATATTGATGGAATGTTTGAAATAAATGGTGATTGTGTATCATTACTCAAACAACTAAATCAAAAAAGCATCTTGAAAGTTTCCAATTTGTGCTTTTAGTCCTTATATTTCAAAATAGAGACATTTGGTCATTCTGTTTTAAAAAATTCACAATTTTGATCCTCATATTTTAAAAAAATATATGCAATTTTGGTTTAATATTCAATTTTATCTACATTTTATTTCTTTCATTTCTTACATTATAATTAATCAAATTATTTTTATGATACCTTAAATGAATATGTTAGGAACTATATAAAACATAGACAAAATTGAGAATTTGAATAAAATTGTAAATTTTGTAAAATGGGAAGACCAAATGTCTTTTATTTTAAATCAGAAGACTAAAATTGTGGATTTTTTTTAAAATTGAGGGACCAAATGTTTCCATTTTAAAATGCAGAGACCAAAATAGTGGATTGAAAAAAAATAAGAGAATCAAAATTGCATTTAAGCCTTTTTTTTAGCTCAACAATAATAAAAAATATTAATTGCACAAGAAATGCTAACAGCTAAGAATACAAAGTATTGGGTACCAAAGAGAATGGTTCCCCATATACAAAACGTGCAGCAATACAACTTCATATCACCTAATCCACTTTTACTTCAACAACTATACATGATATACATGGATGAGGAAGTAGCACATCTTTCCATATGCCCTCACAAACGATATGATTGCACATGAGAAGATACAAATCCTCTCCCCACATAACAAATAAAACCACCATAACATAGTTGGCTCTCATATTGTCCACATGCAATACCACTACTTACAAATAAGATAGACAAATGGTTGGGTTAATGATTGAGCCATTACCACAAACAAAACATGCATTTATTCCATATGTGGTCATGATCTAGTTAGGTTTCACAAAAATTAATTCCATTTCTCAAGTCCAAATGCTCCACACTATTGCACTTCAACCTAGAAGCCTCCATAGATTGCCATTGTGACCCGACAGTCCATGGGATTTTGTAGAAAGTGTACTCTCACATGATTTGGAAACAAAAAGATTATACAACTTTTTTACATAGGTCATGAAAAAAGCCACATGAAAAAGTAAATGATTTGCATCTTCCATAAACTCATGACAAATAACACATGATAAGTTATCATTCTCAAGGTGGACATTTCTTCTATTAAGGTTAGCTTTAGCAGGCAATCTATTAAGGACTAATTGCCAAATGAAAAATCCACTTTTGGAGGAACTTTTAGATGCCAAAAGAACATAAATAATTCCGCCTCCGATGACTCAAAATCCAGCTTGTACAAGGCTAAATAAGTGGACTTGGTCGTGAACAAGTTTGAGGTATCCTCTAACCAAATCCAAGTATCATCTTCTTGATATCTCAAAGTAGCCCTCTTCAACAAACTATACAACTCCTCCACAAACTCTTTTTCTAGCTAAAACCATAGTCTCCTCCACCGATATTCCTAGCCCAACTCCATTGATCCCAACTTCCCATAACCCTTATAACATCTCTTTTTTGCTATGAATTCAAAAACACCCTAGGAAAAGTGTTTTTAAGGCTTCCCTATCCCACCCAAGCATCCTTCCAAAATCTAGTAATCTTACCATCTACCATCCTCCATTCTACCATGTTATTGAACCAAACATCATTTTCACCTCCACACACAAGTTTCAAATCCCTCCACCAAATGGATTCAAATGGCCTCATCACAACCTTTCCTAAAGCACACCACCCACCATATCTACAGTCTATAACCTTTTCCCACAAAGCCCCCTTTATCATGGAAATATCCTTAACCCCTAAACCTCCATGTTCTTTCGATGAGCAATATTTTTTGGACTAATCCAAGAGATTTTCTCCCTCCCCTCCTCACTCCCCCACAAGAATCTCCTTCGTAGCCTAATCAAAGATTTTGCCACCCCCTCTGAAATATCAAAGAAAGGAAACAACAAAAGGAAGAGAGTACCAAGTTAATTAAGCATAATTTTCTAGTTAAGGGAATGTGTTTGCGCTTCCACGATGTTAGTTTCTTTTTGAATTTTGCAATGATGGGCACTCAAGTCTCTGCTCTCCTTGGGTTGACACCAATAATGGGGATGCCCAAATATGCAAATGGGTATGTCATTGTCCTACAATGCAAAAACCTTGCATATCTTTCCACACAACTCCCATCCACCCCAATCCCAACAAATCTAGTTTTATGAAAGTTGACCTCTAAATGAATACGAGTTCAAAACACCTCAAGATACTCTCACCATGACCACATTATGAAGGTTGATTTATCCCCAAAAACTTTGTCGCCTGCATGCATATTGTAAGTTGACTTCCACCTTTTTCTTACCCACTTTTAAATCATAGAAAAGCCTTTTGGATGTGGCCTCCCTTATAAGCCTGCTTAAGCCTTCTTTGTGGGATGAACTCATTAGTTGGACTTCCATTAAAAAAAATAGAGACTAAGCTAGACAAAAGGAACCCATGGATTCATTTGTCATGAAAGCACAATCTTCCCATCATGTACAAGAGAAACTTCCAACAAACCGAATCATAGGCTTTTTCATAATCAACCTTAAAAATAAGCACTTTTGCTTCTTTCTTCTCACTTCATCAACAACCTCATTTGCTATCATAGCATTATGTAATAAATTCCTTACCCAAAAAAGTGATTTGCCTTTCATAAATCACCCCACGAAGCACCTTTGTAGTCTCCTAGCCAAGATTTTCGCTACCACTTTGTACATACACCCCACCAAGAAGATGGGTCTATAATCACCCCACCCTTGTGGTTCCAAAGACTTGGGAATAAAGGCGATGAAGGATGCCCTAACACCTTTAGGAAAAGTACCAAACTTATGGAAGTCATTAAAGAAGTTGACCACATCTCTTTTCAAAACCCCCCAAAATTCCTTGATGAATTTAAAATTATACTCATCCGACTCAGGGATTTTAGAGCTCCCATATTCCTGTGTAGCTTCCTTTATCTCCTCTTCTCCAAATCTTTCAATCAACATATCATTATTTTTATTTGAAATTTTCCCCAAAGTCATACCATCTAATCTTGGTATCTCCCAATTATCTTCACTAAATCTTTGTTTAAAGAAGAGAGGAACTCGTATTTTGTTTTGAGCAAGTTGTTAAAGAGAATTCCCACAACATGACTCTGACATAACGTTTTAATTTCCCAAAGATTCAATACGTGATGAGTTAATTTAAATACACCTTTAAACTTATATTCACAATTTTTTTAGATTTAAATATGTTTTTAGTCCCTTAAATATAAGGGTATTCTTATTTTAGTCCCTCAAATTAAAAGTTATTTTTTTTATTCTTCAAATTTAGATGGCTTCTTTTAGTCCTTCTAGCTAACAACATTAAGTTGGGCGTTAACATGGTTGATGGATTTGCAATTTGTGACGTTATTGATTGAAACACATTGAACCCATTTGCAATCAAAAGTAAGCATACAAAATTTGAAAGCAAGCACGTAGCTTTCTGCCACTAACATGATTTGTGAAATGTTGTAACAAATAGAAATCCCAATTAATAGAAAATCCAACAAAAAATGAAACTAAAAAAGAGAGTTTGGATTGAAAGAAAGGAAAAATGGAACATATTTAGAAGCTTCCCCACTTCTTCTTTGTAAATCAAACGGCTTTCTTGCCCCATTCTATGCAAGGAAACAATGAAAGAGAACGAGGACACCCACACAATCACACCGTGTCAACAACAACAACGACAAGAGAGGAGCGACCATAAAGGAGTTCTCATATGCAATGGGGTTTGCCTCATACCTGTCAATGTTCATCCTCCACCACACTTAGTAACCATACAAGCCAAACTCAAGGACAACGTTGATGGTGAAGATGGCGGGGCAGCAGTGCTCCGTTGTGGCTTCCTCTATGGAAAATATGAAAAGGATGCGGATAGAGACATTGGAGGATTTGGAGTTTGGACAAAAAGATAGGGTTATTTGGGATTTTTATTTTCTAACAAAAGGAATAGCGAGCAGGTTTTTATTTTTGACAAATTCTGACAACTTTTAGATGTTACAATTAACACTTTGCCACATCAACATCAGCTAATGTCGTTTTGACTGATGGACTAAAAAGCCCATTTCTTCTTGATTTTGAAGGATTAAAAATGTTATTTTTAATTTAAAGGATTAAAAAAAATCTTATATTTAAAAAATTAAAAATATATTTAAACTTTTTTTTTAAACATAATCATAACAAATAAATTAGCTCGTTAACTTCTCACAAAGTACATATATGCAAGTCTTACCTTCTAATTGCCTCTATAACCATTGAACATGCTTCATCATATCATATATTCGATAAAGAAAAATAATCATATAATTCTATGTAATATAAATTTACGTGGTGTTAGATAAGGTCTTTTTAATGATGGATTGTTTTGTTTTAGTTTATAAATTTGAAATAAATCAATATGTTTGATTTCATTTATTTTTAAAATAGGTATTTTTTTATACGAACCGTCAAACAATAATAATTATTATTTTAAATACTAATAAATGCCTTAAAAAAATTATAATTAAAAAATGTTATTAGTACATACTACTGATACTATCAACTTTTTAATATAATCCCATTGCAATTTTTAATAATTTTATTGTTTAGTCCTCAAATAAAAAAATATATTTTTTAATCTTTCAAATATAGAAAATATTTTTAAATAACATTTGAAATTTGATAGACTAAAAATACAAATTTTATCTGGAATACTAAAAAAATATGAAATACAATAAATCATTATAGAAGAAAGGTTAAATAGTGTTAGTTAAAATATAAAGTTTTTTAAATAAAAGATGTTTATAATAAACAAATTTATTATAAACAAAGTGGTAGCTTGTTTGATGGATCTGATTAATTTTTATGAGCCGTAAGCTGTTAATCTTTTATTTAATCAGATAATCATTACAATAATAATACATTTTTAATTAAAGTTGTAGAAAATGGAGCATAATTTTTTTGTAATATGTGGTACACATGTAGATCAATATAAGTTCAAATCGCATTCCTTGATAAACATCCCAAGACATAAAGTGCAATTAGTCAAATACTCTAATTTTGGTTTTAAAAAATCAATAACTGGGACCTCCATATACACCATCATTAAAAGACTAAGAACATGTCTAGACAACATTATGGTAAATTATATATTTCCAAAAAACTATCATCACTACTAGACTTGACCTCTTAGACCATAAACAAAGAGGGAATTTACGTTGTTGAACAAATACAATCATTTTTATCCTTTCAGTGACAAGGACAAATGACACACAATGATAATTAATCTCATGATATAAGTCATGAGAAAGAAGAGAGAGTAGACAAGAGTATCATCGTCACTCTATCTACTCTCATCACTATTATAACCACTATTATTCATACCATCTCTACTTTCATCACCCCTTAAACCTTGCTAGCTCTCTAAATCTGCTAAGGTAAGAGGTGCATGATAAGACACTTCCAAGAGAAGGTATGAAACTGAGGAATGGTTGATTTTCTTGAAGGATTTAATTGATATGTAGTAATAATGTAAAAATCAAAATGATTGAGTCTTATTACATTTTTTTAAATGTTTGAGTCCTATCTTAATTGCTTTAAATGTCACACATACCATAAGTTGTGATTGACTTACAAAATTTATACTATAATAATTAAACTCTTTTCCATAATCAAAATAAAAAAAAACTAAACTCTTTTCCTGAAATGCAAATAAAAGTAGATAAGCAAATCAAAATGACAAACAAGAGGAGTGAGACAATAATAAATATAGACTATAAGGTAGGCATGGGATACACAAACAAGAAAATATATAATAGCTTTAGATCCAAGAATCTAGCTAAGCAGTATATTACAAATAGTTGCACTTAGCTAGGTAATATCCAAGATAAGCCATCATACTCACAAAGCTTGCAATCTCACACACATAACCTCAATAGTATCAACCATACAATCAAAACATGAGTAACATCTCAAGAATGACGCGCATACCTCCAGTTAGGGAAACATGCATAGACATGTAAAATGCCAGAAATATACCTGATAAAAAAAACAAGAAAATAAATGATTTATTTAAAATAAGAAAAAGATAAATACAAACTTAAATATCATTATAAAGAAAAAAGAAAAAGAAACTATGTTTATATATGTATTCTTACTTAATTGTCAGACTATATATTTCTATGCAAGTTAATTATACTGCAAGTATACCTTTGAGTATATAATTTATAAAATTTTGCGATAAATCTCTCGTGACATATAAAGGTGAAACACACATATTTATGATCATGCATGCTCTCTTAAGGCAGAGATGTAACTCCACCGCATGTCAGTGTTGTAACTTTTTTTCTTCTTCTTCTAAGTTTCATATCCACACCCTCCAACTTCATTATATCTGGCAAGGTTTACATATGTAAAAGGCAAAATTTACTTAGTTATGTGTTCTCACAGTACTTTGTTTTACCTTTTGTAGAGACAAAACAGGGTACATAACAAAATAAAAAATAATATGCTAATCGTTGACAAGTGACAAAAAATATCTCAAATTAGTACTTTTTTAACATTTTTAATAAATATTTTTTAAAAAATTGCCTTAACTGGTAAACAAGACGAGAAAGAGAGCAATAATATATTAATATTTGGACATTTAATCTTCATAACTTTTGCATACCAAATCTTAAGATGAATTCACCTAGATCATTCAAAAGAATGGAATAAAAGAAACGTACTACCACCTAACAATCCGTATCAAAATGTAACCCTTTATGAATTTGAGTAATAATATGTGTTCTTATATTATAAACTCAATCAATATGTATTGTTTTCTTATTATTATATTTTCTCTCTCATATATATGGTAAGTTCTTGATATACCTACATTTCTTCCTCTTATCTCTCTTTATTTTTCTAACTATTAAGCAAGCTAGGTTGGAGTGTCATAGACAATTGAAAATTTTCTTAGATCCCTTCAGTGTGTTGTCCACACTTGGAGAAATAAAAAGAAAAGATAAATAAATGATTAATATAATTAGTAATGTAATATGATAAGAGTAGAAAAAGAAAAAATGATAAGTATTAATAAAGTGTATGTTTAGAGACTAAAACAAAGTGACAAATATAATAAATTTAAATGAAATTAAAAAAAAAATCTAACAATTTTTCTAAATTTCAAAATATAGCATGATAATTAATAGTTGTTGGATTCAATTTTTAATTTGAGTATGAAGTAATAATTAGAAGTATTATATATTATCCTAAAATAAATTAATCCAATTGATGAAAGAGAGATTAATTGACTCACAAATAAGAAATTTCATGTACCTTATAATCACACGAAAGAATAAACTAACGGGATAATAAGATCCAATTTTAGAAACTAGCCTTTTACTTATTAGAGTTTTCAAAGGAAAACACAAGAGTCCTTTTCCCAATCGCATGCGCCTCCTCTCAAGTCTCAAATAATTGATAGACTCAAAACAATGATGTTAACAGTTCACCTCTTTTGGTCTGTTTAGTAACATTATTCCATACATTTCTCTCTAGACCCTACCTTTGTGTCCCTTACTCTCTCTACCCATTCCTTTTTCCTCACCCTTTTGAAATGTGAGTAGTAGCACTGTTGCTACACAAAACAACATGAACATGAACACTAAGAGCAGGTTGATCACCATTTGGGTTGTGCTCTATTTTTGTTCCATCACAAACTCACTAGCTGCTTCAAAGAAGTGTCATTTCCCTGCCATCTTCAACTTTGGTGACTCCAATTCAGACACTGGAGGTCTCTCTGCTGCCTTTGGACAAGCTGGTCCTCCTCATGGAGAGTCCTACTTCCATCACCCTGCTGGCCGTTACTGTGATGGCCGTCTCATTGTTGATTTCTTAGGTACTTTCATTCTTTTCATTTTTCTCTCAACCCTTTTCTTCTTTCTATGCTTTACTTCATTACTGCCTCAATTAGCTCTATTATGCACTTTCTATTTGCTTTTTGTTACGTTTATCCTCATTATGATTCTCATAACCATAATTCAAAATCAGTTTATTTTGAGTGAATCTATGTAGTTTGTAGAACAGGGATGACATTAAGAAATGTATTTCATGGTTTTGAAAGTGATTGGTTTTTTTAATGATTGAGAATTTTGTAAACTAAGTATAATTAAGATCCTTTGAGTTAATTTACTTCATTTTTGTTAAAGAATGTTCATTTATATTTTGTTGCCCAAATTAAGGGATCTAATTAGAAGAAATAATTTATTTTCTTTTGGTTTTATTTGGCTTCGAAATGTATCCACCGACAGATTCAGTGGGTGTTGTCATTATCCATAACAAACAAATTTGCTAAGCTCATCCCTGTCTGTGGGTACACGCACCCTCAATCTCACCAAAGCATGGGAAAATATTGTTGTCTAGTCGTTTAAGATTTATTTTTCTTAAGGATTTGTTCCTTAAAAAGTAAAATATTATTCTTCACATTCTCGTAGTACTCAAATTTTATAATTTACTTTGGCGGATTTGCTTTAGATAGAATTGCAACAATAAGGGAACATGAAGCATTAACTTTGTTATTTTAATGATACTTTATTTGATCATTAAAAAATAATTGTGAAAGATCATTACACGATATATACTTGAAAATTTTTAATGTAATTTTTTAACCACTTAGTCATTTTTTTTATAGAAAATGCTGAAATAAGTTTTGGATAAGATACTTAAATTATAATAATTGATGCAATAGTTATTATGATTGTTCTAGTAATGAGAGGTTTAGGTAATATGTTTCAGATCTTAAGTTTTATCTGATATTTTTGCGTGTATAGTAATAGCAGTAGTATGTATGCTATTCAAACTCTTTATTATTAGACCAACTCTAATAAGTTTTATTTTTATTATAAAAAAGAAATTGGTGCAACTTGATGGACAATAATATCTATGAATATTATGGCGTGTGATTGATACAGGATGCGCGGCACACACTTCAAACATTTTTAAAAAATAAATTAAATTTTTTTTTTTTGAATTTTTGAATGTTCACTTTGACAATTGTTAGATGTAGACAGCTTCATTTAAACTTTAACAAGTGAGATGTGAGTTTTGTAAGAAGACAAATAAATTATGTGGTTCATCAGTAGTAAGAGTGTCAAGATCGTATGCTTGCAGTCATATTTTCGAACGTATACCAATTTGTATCTTCTCTATTGTTATGAATGAAATGGCGTAATACATTTTCTGTCCAAAAAAGCTGCTCACTTTGTCAAATGATTGATTGCTGTTGAATTTATAGGAGCAGGTTTAGAGAAAAAGAACATAATTTGTTTACAGAAAATGAAAACCTTGTTATTTTTATACAATGCAATACATAGGTTTTATATATAATATTCTAGATCAACTTAGTGGAGAGGTCAATGAGGTCTAGTTTAATTGGCTGAGCATTGTATGAATTATTATCCCTTTTGTCAATTATTATTGATGAAAAAATAAATTTAGTGGAGAGTATTTCTTAAAATTATAGTAAGTGATGCAACTTTCAAATACCCGTGAATGTTAAATCATTAAATGCATTGTAGCATGTGATAAATGGACCACACACTCTTCTAACAATTTTTGTTTTCCTTTTTGAGATTTTAAAAAATTAATTTTGTTTTTAAATACATCATCTGTAATTGTCACACAGTATGTAGTAGAGAAGTACATATAAAAAGACAGCTCTTATAAAAATTTTGGCCACTTATGGCGATCCAAAATGTAAAGGATTGGATTAAGAAACTGAAACTCTGACAAAATCTTCCTTGTATTTTACAATCATATCTGTCAGCCAGCGATCAATCACAACAAAAAGTTAGCTTAACTTATTATTAAATTTTTCAAATTTTAATTTGATTCATGAGAGTAGCACTTTTTTGTGTTAGTTTCCATGTCATTTCAATTAAAAGAAGTGTTAGTTTCCATGCTAATTAATTTGAACTTTCGTTTTCATATTGTGCATCAAAAGCCAAAAAGCTGGGGCTGCCTTATTTGAGTGCATTTCTTGATTCTGTTGGGTCAAATTATAGTCATGGAGCCAACTTTGCAACTGCTGGATCCACCATTAGACCCCAGAACACAACCCTTCATCAGACTGGTGGTTTCAGCCCTTTCTCTTTGGATGTTCAATTCAATCAATTCAGTGATTTCCAGCGCAGGACACAATTTTTTCACAACAAAGGTAATGCCCATGCATGAATAATATTTTCCCTTAACATATATCTATTTATAATCTTCATGTGTCATAGAACTCTCTTCGGTTAATAAATTGCATCCAATTGGACCATATTGGAATCCAACAATAAGATATTAACATGTTAATAAATTCGGTTTATTTACCTCGAATAAGTGAGTCATGTTTTTCACCCTTCTTAGGTGGAGTATATAAAACATTGTTACCGAAAGCAGAAGATTTTTCTCAAGCATTATACACGTTTGATATTGGTCAAAATGACTTGACATCCGGTTACTTCCACAACATGTCCACGGATCAAGTTAAAGCATATGTTCCAGATGTTTTGGCTCAATTCAAGAATGTAATCAAGGTAATCCAATTCAATTTTTGTGATATTTCCAGTTGCTTTCGTCTTTAGATTTGTCCTCATTTTCCGTTTTTAGTGTCTATACAATAAAAATGTAGTTTTAGTCCATACACATGCATAAAAGTTACTGAAAACACATTCTAGCAATGCAAAACTACTACACAATTTTTCTGGCAGTGATAAATTGCTACAGAAAATGTCCAGGGGTTAAAATGTTCAAGTTTCTAGTATAGGAACTAAAACTTAAAATGGGAACAACTATAACGACAAAATGAATAATTTTGCATATAAAAGGCAACTTTTTAAGCATGTACATCACATTACATTCATGTTTGTGTATCTGTTTGTTTCTTTTATCAGCAAATGTTGATTCTTAATGTGTTAGTTTTTGTTAGTGGGGAGATTCGAGATTCAAACCCACAACTTCTCTCCTCTTTTACCACCAAGCCAACCTTACAACCCCTGTTTGGTATTGTTAGTATGTATATAATCATGGAGGAAGGTCATTTTGGGTTCACAACACGGGTCCTGTTGGTTGTTTGCCATACATCATGGATCTTCACCCAGTAAAACCATCATTAGTGGACAAAGCAGGATGTGCAACCCCTTATAATGAAGTGGCCAAGTTCTTCAATAGTAAATTGAAAGAAGTTGTGGTTCAACTCAGAAAAGAACTTCCTTTGGCTGCCATCACTTATGTTGATGTTTACTCGGTGAAGTACTCTCTCATTAGTCAACCAAAGAAGCATGGTAATTAAACCCTTTGTTTTTGGTTTAGACTTGTTTGGTTTATGAGAATGTGTAGAAAAGAAAATGAGTTTGTATCTGTTTAATGCAGGTTTTGAGGAGCCATTAAGAGCATGTTGTGGGCATGGTGGGAAGTACAACTACAATTTACACATTGGATGTGGTGCTAAGATCAAGGCTCATGGCAAGGAGATTCTGGTTGGAAAGCCATGCAAGGATCCGTCTGTTTGGGTTAATTGGGATGGTGTGCATTACACTCAGGCTGCTAACAAATGGGTGTTTGATCAGATTTTTGATGGTTCATTTTCTGATCCACCTATTCCTTTGAACATGGCTTGTCATAAGCATCTTTAAATGAAAGGGTGCTAAAACCTTTGTCCTCTTCTCTCTGTATCTTCCCTCCTAATTTTGTGTTTCCTAGAAAATATTCTTTAGGTAAAAAAAATAAAAATGGTCACACATCTTCTCTATTAATTTTGAGAAAAACCTCTAAGTTGATAGGGTCTTATTGGAGGAATAAAATTGAGAACAGAGGATTTGAGTCATGCATGGTGATGAGGAGTGAGTTCACTTGTAATCTTCACTGATTGCAGATGTTTCCTTTCTTTTTTACTGAATAATAGAGCTTGAATTGTTTGTTTATGCTCTTCTTTCTATTTCCTTTTTAGTTATTCCGCCAGGCAAGATGTTGATACTTTTTTTCTTTCTTTCTTGAAAACTATGAAAAAAGTGCAGTCCAATTTACTGTACTATATTAGGTTACTTCTTCAATAATTAAGTTTACTTTTGCCTTGATAAAGCAAGAGTTATACAGATTTATTTGCAAAGTAGTGATAAAGATTATATTTGATAAGATATTTTGGTTAATTTTTTATTTTTTTCCTTAGTTTAAAAGCTTGTTTAATTGTCCGATAAATAAATTTTTTAATAATTTTTAATATTTTCTAATATTTTTTGAAACACTATTTGAAGTAGTGTTTTTTAAATTTTCTTCCATTGTAACACTAGCTTTAAGCTATTATTTTTTATATTTTTTTTATTTTTATCCTCAATATATTTATTCAATTTCCTTATCATTCCAAATATGATTTACCTTTTGAAAATAAATCATGATTTTATTATTTTTGTCATTTTACATTTTTCAGTTACTTTAACGGCTAGTTTTATTGAACACTTATAATTTAATAAGTTAATTTTTCGACTCTCAATTATCAACTTTCAACTTTCAATGATCAACCATTTTTTCATTTTTTAGCTAATTTTGTCAAACATAACTAAAAAGGAGTATCTAGTATCTAACTATGCAAGTGATCGATGCTGCTCTCTTCAATCATCAACAATGCTTTGGAATTGATGTGTATACGTGATGAGCGTGGGCAATTCATCAAGGCAAAAACTGCACTGCACAATGGCATTCCTGAACCGAGAGAGGCTGTAGCATGGGGTCTAATGCAGGGGTTGATTTGGCTCAGCTGCGGGAAGAGGATGCTCATAATACAATTGTTGAGCTTGATTCTAAATCTGTAGTGGATAGCTTTCTAAAACTTGAAAAGAGATCTACAAAAGTTCATTTAATCGTATTGAAATGTAGAGAAACTCTTTTAAATATTCCAGACTCAATGATTAGTTTTATTAGGAGACAAACAAATCTTATTGCTTATTGTCTAGTAAGAGTGTCAAGATTTATGATAGCAGCTAAATGTTTTGATTATATTTCAAATTGTATCTCTTCTATTATTCGGAATGAAATGAAATAAGTTATTTTTTTGTCAAAAAAAAAATCAATCTAAGAGGTTTGCCTATCTTTAACATACTCAAATAGATAAAGAGAGCCATGATGACAAGAATTCAAACAGATAGAGGCATGCAAAATATCAATTTAAAAACTTAAAAAGTCATTACTTCAGCTTGACTTTAAAATAAATCACACAGGTGTGTATTTTGTATCAGTAAATCAATTTTTTTTTTCAAAATATGAGAGGACTTAATAACAAATTTTATATTTTGGTTTTTAATATAATATTTTATTAAAAGATAGACCATTTTATCCCTAATCTTCATAATTCAATTCCTAATTTCCTCAAGTCACAAGATCTGAAGCTGGCTCTAGAGGCAGATTCAAATTCTAATGGTAGCTACTAGTTAGTGCTCTATCTACTATTCTCTGCTTCTTTCCTTTGAAAAATTTAATATAGAAATATCATACACTATAGGAGGCAATTGCACGGTGGATGGTGGATGACTATGAAGTGAACTACCTAAGTCGAAAGAATAGAGTTGTTGTGTGTAAGTAGTGAAAGACTGGTTGGTTTTGCTACCATGACCATGATTTCATGTTGTTATATATGAAGCTTAGGATCTTGATAAAAATTTCATGGTTTTGATATCTTTTAATCCCGGTATCTCAATTCATCTTGTCCTGTTAAATGCTGTTATGTTGGTGTTTGCGAAGATCGTAACTGATTAATGATGATAGTAACAACATGTTGAAATTCAATATAAACTACCATGCACCCTGCAGCTCCCTCCATTTCCTTCATATTCACCCTACTCCCCACGCATGATTGATGCATCATTGCACGACTTGCACAGAGAAGCGGCACGAACCGCGCTGACTATCGAGTAGCAGGCATGGTGCGGAAGCGGCACAGTGAATGCAACGGTTGGTGACGGAGGAGACAACGAAATAGCAAAGTGAAGGGTAGTGATGCTAGAGAGCTCTTTTGCAATTGCAGTGGACGGTAGCAAGGTAAGAGCCACAGTGCGGAAACGGTGAATGCGTCCGTGGCCATGGGAGGCAACGATAGTCGAAGGCTACCATTCAGAGTTACACGGTGACAAAACTAGCATTCTTATTTAGAAAATTAGGAATTTAGGGATAAAGTGGTCTTTGAATAAAATATTACATTTAAAACTAATATAAAAAAATATATAAAATTTGCTATTAGATTCTCATATTTGAATTCCAAAAAAACAAATTAAATTTGATTGACTTATATGATCATATAATTCATAGAATGTTACATGATTGAATTACACAATATATCTAGTAATACTAATATGATTTATTTTAAAGTTAGATCAAAATAATAATTAACTTAAAATACATGTGAAAAATATTGGAGAAAAAAGATTACTATGAATGTAATTTTTCGTTTCAGAAATATAAATATATTTTTACTATTGATATTAAGTTAAAAACATTTAATATTATATTCTAAATCAAAATAAACAAATTGAAAAATAAAGCTATAATTTTTTTCTATTCTTTAAAATTGATCAATACTCTTTTTTAATGTACATTCTATATAGTAATTAATTAAAATATCATTTATTCATTTAAATTAAACATGCTTTTATTTTTATTAATTTTTAACTGTACATATTTTCATTTTTTTAATCTCTACTTCTAAATTAAAAATTAATATTTTTCTAAAAAAATCTCAATTTAAATCTGAAAATTGTCCGTCCTTACAATTATTATAGACCAAATCTCTATGAGAATGCGAGATTGGACAGTGAGTCAAAGAATAATCTCCCACTTAAAACGGCAAAAATTTCTTCTTAAGATAACAAAAACAAAAAAATTACGAAGTGCTTACACTCTGCAATGCATGATCCGAGCCCGGAAAACATCACCCGGGAAAGAAAAACTACCCCATAAAAAAAAACCACAGAAGAGAAGGAACAACAACTTTCTTCAACTAGCTTCAGAAAATGTAGAAAGTGGATTTTGTTACTATGGGGTTTCAGCGTTGAGAAAAACCTAATTAACGAACCAAAACCCTAAAATCTGGGAAAATGGAATCGAGCGTTCTGGAATGTCTGGGCGTGGAGATAATCGGCGTGATGAGCCCCGTCTCGATCTGCATGTTCCTCGTGGTCCTGCTGGTGTACTCTCTCTCCTCACCGTCCACCGCCACCACCATCGCCACCGCCGCCAACCTCGTCTACGCTGAGAACCCCTCCGACACCGCCGCGCAGAAGCTCGAGGGCGCGGTCCTCAACGCCGTCGTCTTCATCGTCTTCATCGCGCTCGCCACCTTCCTCCTCGTCCTCCTCTACTACTACAATTGCACCGCCTTCCTCCTCCACTACACGCGCTTCTCCGCCTTCTTCGTCCTCGCCGCCATGGGCGGATCCATCCTCCTGTCCCTTCTAGAACGCTTCTCCGTCCCCCTCGACGCCGTCACCTCCTTTCTCCTCCTCTTCAACTTCGCCGTCGTCGGAGTCCTCTCCGTCTTCGCCGGCGGCGGCCTCCCGATCCTGCTCCGCCAGTGCTACACGGTCTGCCTTGGCATCATCGTTGCCGCGTGGTTCACCAAGCTTCCCGAGTGGACCACGTGGACGGTCCTCGTCGCGCTCGCACTCTACGACTTGGTCGCCGTCCTCGCTCCCGGCGGCCCGCTCAAGCTCCTCGTCGAATTGGCGTCGAGCCGCAACGAGGAGCTCCCGGCGCTGGTCTACGAGGCGCGGCCGACGGTGAATACGCGAAACCACGCCGCGGCGGTAGGGTTTATCGTCGCCGGGGTTTCGGATACCGAAACTTCCAGAATTGAGCTTCAGGTAGTGTCTAGGGATAATAGTAATAATAATAGCAATTTGAGTAGTAACAATGATAATGAGGAGAATAGGATTGATGATGAAGGGGAAAGGTCGCCGTTGGTTGGTGGAATGAGATTTGGTGAGGTTGTTGTTGATGAGGAAATGTCACCACTTGTTGAGATGAGTGGTGTGGGGGAAAATGAGGAGGAAGGAGAAAGGGTGAGGAGGGATATTGGTGAAAGAGGGATTAAGCTTGGACTTGGGGACTTTGTTTTCTACAGTGTTCTTGTGGGGAGAGCGGCTATGTATGATTTGATGACTGTGTATGCGTGCTACCTCGCCATTATTTCGGGGCTTGGCTGCACGCTCATTTTGTTGTCCATGTGCCGGAAGGCTCTGCCGGCCCTTCCAATTTCGATCGCATTGGGGGTTCTGTTCTACTTTTTGACAAGGCTGCTCATGGAGCCCTTCATTGTTGGGACTGCGACCAATTTGATGATGTTTTGAGAGGTAGGGTTTAGGAATGGTCTATAGACAAGGAATTTGTGCATGGGTGAAGAGGTGGACTTATACCCTTTTTTTTAGTAAGTAACATACTTGTTCTCATTGTCTATTGTTTTTAACACATACTGTTGTTACTGATGTTTGAAATGAAATGCAATTTAACCTCTTCCCTGCCGTTTGCTTTGGAGTCTGTAAATTTTAAAACTAAATGGATAGTTATCTTGATCAAATGTTTTCCTTGGACTTTTTGGCGTATATGAGTGTGGGGAGGAAATTAATGTTGGATGGCATTTGTTGAGTGTATTTTCAGATTCTCCATATAAACTATAACCTTCAAGCTGTTTTCCTCTCATGTTTTTAATTATGGACATGAATTTTATCCATTTCTGAGGTTAACATATCTCTTACAAAATGAAAACAATTCAGAAGACTGCTTCATCTATGTTGACGTTGTTAACTTGAAGTATGAGGGTAGGGTCGATGGGTGATGTGGGTTTATGTATAGTGTGTTCATGTAGATGCGCATGAACAGAGTGATCTGTATTTTGCATAATGCATACCACTTAACTTCATGGTTCATGCAATAATTTATAGGTGTATGGAGCATAACTAAGCATGTATTTATGCATTCCTTGCTATTAGTCCTTTTCAGATTATAGACCATAGCTTTGTTTACAAGGATCTGATTGATTTAAGTATGGCTGCAGTAAATGGTGCCCTTCTTGTGCCATTGAATAATCTGTTTTGCCACTTTTATAGTACAAAATTGTTTACTTTGTTGAGAACAACTTTTTAGTGGACTATGCCCTGCCCCCTTGTTTTAATATGTTTCCAAGAGCAGTGGTTGTCCTTATCAGTGGGTTGTATTTCAAGTGCTATACATGGTAAATAATTGGATCTCTTTTGAAGCGATAATCTATTAATAGCAATCAAATTAACTTTTTGGGCCTTTAACTGTATTGCTAAGTTTCCCCTTAATTTAGACTTTCCAAGTTATTTACCTTTTGAATGCTGTTTGCAGGAGTGAATACATAGGTATAAGTGGGTTGGATATGAAAGCACTCTTCTATTTTCTTTATTGCTAATAGGCTTAGATTGATCAGTTTCTTGGAATGTGGTTTTAATTGAGATTTGTTGGAAAATTGTTAAGGCAATCATTGGGATTTTGAATAAGATATATATAGAATTGTGAGATGGTCTTCTCATGTTGTCTGTAAAACTCTGAAGTAATAACTTTTAATAATCATAAGGAACTGTATATATTAGGTTTCAGAGCTTTTACTGATTTGGTGAGGAAATGCTAAAAGATTGGAATATGAATTTACTTTTGTTGTTTAGGGCAAAGCTCTGTCCAGTCTAATTTGATGGGAACACCTATTTTTATCTTTTATATTCATTGGTATAATATGAACCTTACATATGTATAGTATTGTAATTGTTATTGTTATTATACTCGAAAGAAAAAGATAACTTGGATTTTTTATCTGATACAAAAAAATAGAAATACCAAGCCCTTCTCATATAGAAGAGAGAGGATATTAATCAGAGTTGGTTATCTATATCCTTTAAAACTAGTTAGTATCTACATTCATAACCAAAGTCCTATTATCTATTATCTAGGAGAGTTCAAAAACATTCCCCCCCCCCCCCCCCCCAATTCCAAAGTTCTTATTGGACAGTCAACTTGATCTTTTGTGAGGACATGGGGCATGCAGATCTGTCCATTTTTCTTTCTTCTCTTTAATGAAGTGTTTATCTACTTCCAATTGATTCCATCATAGAGAACATGATTGTAAGCTATGGAGGTTGCTGACCTGTCTCTGTACATTTTGGTAGGTGTAGAGTTACTGACCCATAAAGTTTTAGTATTCATTCAATCCACATATCTCAGATATTCTGTTGGCCATTGATCTACATTCTGTTTTTGCACCACTATAACCACCACATTCTGTTTCATACTCCCACCTGATATGCATTGGTGTAGGCTTCTATTTGCAAGTACCTGTACTTCTTATACAACAATCCTCTTCCTGGTGACCCTTTTAGATAGTTCAAAGTTCTGTAAGCAGCTTCAAAGTGTTTTGTTTCTGGTGTGTACATGAATTGGCTTATCAAGATTTCTGCAAAAGATAATCAAAATTCCATCAGCTTTGCATTTGTTAATAAACACCCATTGGAAACCTACTCTCTTCTTATTTAATGCTAACCCAACTATTTCCTAAGTCCTCTTTTTTTAAGAGCTTTCATTCCATCACTACCATTTTCCAATTCGGATGTGGAGCTTATCTCGGGACCAAACAGATTAGAAATTCTAGGGCCAAAGCTTTATGTTTACTTAACAGAATTTTGTCGGACATATTTTGAAATAGAATGAAGAGCACAAGTCCTAACTCTTTCCTGATGCCTATAGGAGAGTCAACATCAGAAATAGAATTGAAAAGGTATTTGTAACTTGAACCATCTAGAGTTCAATATCTGGGGAATCTGATTGGTCTAGAGTTGGGGTGACAGACCGCTTTTATTTTTCTTTGTTCCCCTTCAAGTGTAAATCAGGAGCCGTCAATCTGGTTGTGATTCTTGTCAATCTGGTTGTGATACTTCTCACCCGTGTTTGAATTATCAATGTTTCACACATTATCTTCAATTTCTTGAACATTGGTTGCCTGATCAAAACTTGTGGAATGTGTAAGATCAAAACTTAAAATTGTTACTTCTCCCTTGTCCCACCTCTGTTTCAGACTTTCTGATTACCTCCCAGCAGTCCAAGCATTTTCTGGCACACCCAGCCTCTATTGTCAGGTCTTTGCACTGTCAATTCCGTTTCACACAACTTGTCATTCCTAGATTTTTCTTGCACTTAGCTCTGCTTTTTTTTTTTTTTTCTTTTTTTGTTGGTTAAGTGACAATGTGCACTTTTTGTGTGTGTCTTATGCTCCTTGACTTTGTTAACTATGTCATAGATTGATGATT
Organism: Glycine latifolia; assembly: GCA_013407115.1. NCBI lineage: Eukaryota > Viridiplantae > Streptophyta > Magnoliopsida > Fabales > Fabaceae > Glycine > Glycine latifolia. The sequence goes on along the minus strand of CM023959.1, from coordinate 25,757,043 downwards.
CTTGTGTCTCAATGATTTTCTTTATTAGTTATAAATTCAATTTTTTTTCTTTCTTTTTTGAGCATTTGTGTGCAATGTAAATTATTTATCTTGTATCCATAGTCTTCAGTATAGCCATCCCACTATATAATGACTTTGGGGCTGGCTGCTACGCGTTGCTATTTTGAATTGACAACTATGGTTCTTTCTCAAAGGCAATTTGGAATTTTCAATGTTAAGACAAATTCCATTTATGAACTTTTTTCACTGAGAAAATATGTCTGCTCATATTATTATATTGAAACTACATATAGATATGTATGGTTTTCATTTAAGCTTGCTATATGCGAAATTGTGAATAATATGTTGATTATAGTCCCAACACACCAAATATTCAGCCCCTGAATATAGAAATCAGGTCAGTACGGGGTGAACTTGAAATAAAACCATTCATGTAGGATACGATGGTTTTATGAGTTCTGCCTGTATGAAAATAATTAGATTTCTATGTCGAATGACAAATCTTATGCTTGAGTTTGTCATCGATGAACAAAAATCTTTAAAAGGGTGTAGTTGCGCCTGCTTCACGGATCGCAATAAAATAATAGATGTTAATACTTTGTGCCGACAACATTTCAACTTCTATTATAATTTCAGAAGTACTCTAAGAATGAGTGAAAACCTTTTGCAACTCTTCAATTTCATGATTACACTTCAATGTAACATATTAAATATGTGTTTATTTTTTTAAGACTTTTGTCTTTTAAACTTCATTACAACATTTATTTTCAATGCAGCACATTTATTCAATGTTATTGTAATTCCACAAAAGTACTTTGAGAATGAGCAAAAATAAAAACTTTAATAATAACCTACCAACTTTTATATATAAAATATAAAATACCATTGAGATAATACAATAATTTTCAATGATTATTTATAAAGGAACAATCTAGTATTATGATCCATATGCATAATTTTCGATCATATTATTTTACCTCTTATACTGTCAAATATTATTATTTTTAATTTTTACATAACTCAATTAAAAATAATCATATAACATTTTCATTTGTTATTCTTTATAATTTAAATTATTACATTTTATAATATATA
>CM023959.1:25736805-25752390 GCA_013407115.1 Glycine latifolia | reverse complement strand
CCCCCCCCCCCCCCCCCCTCTTCTATTCCTAGGTGGAGTAATAGTATTCCAATTTATTCAAGAAGGATTTTTTCATTAAAAAAAACTAACAATTAATATTTATTGATAAAAAATGACTTATAACAAAATATTTTGAAAAATTAAATTGTTCAATATTGTTTCTTCTCATTTTTATATAAAAGTAATTGAATTTAATTATGTTTTATAATCAATATAGCATTACTTTAATTTTAGTGTAGGTATACATTTGTAATTTTATATAAAATTTGGAGAGAGATGTTTTTTGTATGTATAAAAATTATATTGTTGTCAAGTTTGTTGTGTATTTTTTATAAATAATTCATCTTAAGGTTTCTTTGCATTTCACCAATAAGTGTGGTTTATTAAGAATTTTAATTGTTTATTAAAATAATATGGGAAAAATGCTTTGCATTGATTCCCTAAAAGAATAAAAAGGTAAAATTTAAAGAAAGAGATGTGTTTATTGTTGATTTTGAGGGGGAGATTGTTGATTAAGGGAAGCTGCAAGAAGATTGAAGTAAGGATAAAAACTTGATGTTTTAGCTTTTTACATGCCCAATCATTTGAAAGGCATTTGTAATTTGTCTAAGTGGTTCAAGTGTTTTGTCTTATGATCTTTCATTTGCATTTGCATTGTCATTATCATGCATACATAGTTTTTGATTAAAATCACAAAGCAATCCAATGATTTTATAAGAAGTTAAGTTCTCATGAGTAAGTCTTTGAAAAATGAAAACTCACTGTTTTAATTGATTACATAAGAATTTTAATCGATTAAATACATTTATACTATTTCTGAAAAAGCCTTGAAGAACAGTTTAATCGATTACAGCTTCTTGTAATCGATTACACAGTAATATTTAAAAAACATGCATCATTGGAATAATCGATTATTCTGTTATGTAATCAATTATTTTAACTTGTTAGTCATGGTGCCTTACTGGAATAATCGATTACCATTTTCAGTAATCGATTACATAGGCGGGGTTCGTGTTTTTCATATTTGAGCTTTACTGGTTTAATCGATTACCAGTCTTATGCAATCGATTATTGCTTCATGCATCAAAAATGCTAAGACTGCTTTAATCGATTAAGTATCGGTTTAATCGATTATCTTGTTCATGAAAACATTTCCAGGAAGCTCAAGAACATATTAATCGATTATGTGATAATTTAATCGATTACATATGTTTAAATAATCGATTACCTTATCGTTTTAATCGATTATTGTTAGTTAAATCAGTTTTATAACGGCTTTGCTTATCTTGTCTTTATAAATAGACTTAGAGCGAATTGTTCAGTGTAACATTTGAGCATTTGTGTGAATCACTAAAAGATTAGAAAGCTTTTTTCAGAGCTATAATCCTGATTTGTTCTAAAAGTGAAAAATCTCTCATGAGATCAAGAGAGTAAAATTTTTTAGCTGAGTATTTTTTTTTAAAGAAAAGAAGAGATTTCAAGAGTTCTTATACTGAGCTTTGAATTTCATTCAACTTGATTGATTGATAATATCATTCATTCATTCATTTCATTTGAAGGATCACAAGTTGTATCTCTTGAATCTTTCTTTAGTATTTTTCTGTGCATTAAAAATTCTGTTGATATATCTTTGATTCTTTAAAGTGGTTTTCTAGAGTAGGGTTCTCTAGAGGTAAGAATAGAGTAGGGTTCTCTGGGTCTTGATCATTTGAAGTTTATAAGATTTAGATTTTTGTTTCTTTATCTAGTGTGGATAAAGGTGATCATTGTAAACTGCTTGTAAAGATTATTTGATATAGTGAAAACTCTAACCTAGTGTGGGTTGGAAGCAACTGGATGTAGCCTCCATGGTTGAGAGGCGAACCAGTATAAATTGCTTTGTCTCTTGTCTTGAATTCTGAATATTTCATTGCTTATCTTTGTGAAATAAAAAATTATCATCAAAGAAATTATATTTGTCATTACATGCATATCAATGGTTGATCTTGATTAAAGAAAGATTTCTGGATTTTCAAAAAGGTGAATAAGTGATACGATCCAAGAGTTTAATTCCGTAAATTGTTTTAAAAATTTTGAATATCAGTTTTGAACAAATTCACCCCCCTTCTTGGTACGTAATGTTAACACCCTTACTTATTTTTCAGCACATCATGATCAATCTTAAGGGAAATTTTTTTACCACCAGCAGTAAAACAAAACCACAAAATAAAATGGTGACATGGTGACAAGTCTAAATCATTAGTAATGTTGTTTACACAGTCATGTATTCCAATTCATCCATTGTGTTCCTGTGGTCCCACACATCAACATTATTTTAATCAACAATAATAAACAAATGATTTTCAGTTCATTCATTGTGTTTCCTATGGTCCCAACCATCAACACTATTTTAATTAATAATAATAAACAAATGATTTCTAGTTCATCCATTGTGTTTTATGTGGTCCCAAACATCAATACTATTTTAATCAACAATAATAAACAAATGATTTTAAAAATCATAAGTGGTCTCAAACTGGTGCCCTATTGAAATTCCATTCAGAAAATAGGCAACAATAAATAATCAAAATTAAATAAATAATCTTAAAAAGTAACGGTTCAGTGGTCACTTACAAGTATAACACTAGCGTGAACAGAAATCGTGGAACAGGAAGAGAAACAGAGCGCTCATGAACGTCGAAGAGGAAGACAAACGAAGGCGCTCATGAACGTTGCGAACTAGAAGAGAAACAGTGGAGAACTCGCGAATGGGAAGAAGAATTATGAAGAATTCGTGAACTTGAATAGGAACGGTGAAGAACTTGCGAACGGTGAAGATGACTGGAATGTGAACATCGTAAGAGAAAGAGGAACTCGCACCCTGTGGACGCTAAATAAGAACTCACCAATAAGAGAAAGATGAACAGTACTCGCAAATGATGAAGATGAATGAAATGTTAATTCTAAATTTTGAAACTAATTGGGATGAGATAATTTAGGTTTCACAATTAAAATATAAGGGTAATTTTGTCTGCTCATATTTCAATTGATATTAGTTAACAACGTTAAATAAATGGGGTAAAAGTAATGTGTAATAAGGGAGATGTATCAAGTAAAATTTGAACAAAGCACAAAGAATGCGAATGTAATTTACTTTTATATTTAACACAACTTATTTATTTAATGTTATTGTAGTTTCACAAAATTACTCTAAAAATGAGTGAAAATAGAAACTTCAATAGTAACCTAACAATTTTGATATATAAAATGTAAAATACTACTGAGATAATACAAAAATTTTCAATGATTATTTATAAAGAAACAATTTAGTATCATCATCCATATACATAATTTTCAATCATATTTTTTTTATCACTTATACTGTCCAATATTATTTTATTTATAATTTTCATATAATTAAATTTAAATATATATTCGTCTCATATATAAAGATAATATTATATATATATATATATATATATATATATATATTATAAAATGTAAAAGTTTAAATTATAAAGAATGACAAATGAAAATGTTATATAATTATTTTTTAATGTTATAACAATCGATGTTTTATTTTCTTTTAAAGAGATAAATTATATATAATTTACAAAAAATAATATTATTTTTATTTCTGCAACAAAAATATCTTGTGCTAGCTGTAAAACAACTAGTTAAATACTCATTATAGGTAATCTTGATTTTTTTAGTATTTTACCTAGTGTAGATTGTAGACCTTGAGAGTTTTTTTTATTAATTATTTTCAATAATTTAGAAACCAATACTATTGCCGTGAAAAATATATAGAGAAAAATGAGTTATTTAAATTAAAATACTTGATTGTTATTAAAGTAAATAAATAAATGGTTAAATGTATAATATATATATATATATATATATATATATATATATATATATATATATATATATATATATGAGTACCAAATATTAATTTTGATTATATTGACTGACTATATAAAATTGCATTATAAAACTTGATAATTTTTTTTATATAGTACGAAAATCAAGTTATGCAAATTAAATTTCTTAATGAAATTTGTTTTATTCAATAACATTTTGCATATATAAAATTATAATAATATAATGATTATATTAAAAAAATTTATTAATAAATTAATTTATAAAATTTGAAAATTATTTAATATTTTATTAAATAAATAATTTAATATAATGTATAATATAGATAATAATTTCCTACAAAATTAGCTACTCCGATGACCCCGTTCCATTAAAAAAGACGTAGAGGAGCAGAGCTTCTTCCCTATCGCGCTAGAGAATGTGTTGGCTTCTCCCTGACGAACTGTGGAGGCGAATTCTGGAGATCGGAATCGAGAGCAGCGGTTTCAGTTACAAGGATCTCTGCTGCCTCTCCATCTCATGCCGCCGCCTTCATCGCCTCTCCTCGGAAGACCCTCTTTGGAAACGCCTTCTCTCCTCTGACTATCCCCAACCCCAATCCCACCCTTCTTCTTCTTCTTCTTCTTCTAAATCTCTATACAGATTAAGGTACCAATTCATTCGATTTTGCATTTTCAAATTAAAGCTTTTTGTGTCATTTTCTGGTCCAAATTTTTATTATTTTTTGGCTTAATTATATATTTGGTCAGTTGATTGTAATTCAAAGTTCGATTGGGTCCTCAATTATTAAAAAACTCGATCAGATTCTTTAATTGTTTAAAACACCATTGAGTCTGAGAAACCCCTTTGAAAATTTTTATATTTCATTATACAAAGGACTTGATTGTAGTGTTTTAAATAATTAAGGGACGTAATTGGATTTTTAAATAATTGAGAGATTTAATTGTAGCATTTTAAACAATTAAAGAACTTGATTGAACTTTCTAATAGTCGAGAGACCTAATTGAACTTTTAATTATAATTAAGGGGATGAATTTTATAATTAAGCCTTATTTATTTATAAAACTTTTGGGTGGTGAGGTTTGAGAGAGACAAGCAGAGGAGAATAGCTGCTCATAGGAGGGCTGTGCTGAGAAAGGAAAGCCAGGTTGCCGAACATTCCAGAAGGCTCAAAGATATTCAGACACGTCTCACTCAAGAAACCGCCAAAGCCACGCAAACTGCTCAAGACTTGTCCAATTTGCGCAGGCTCAGGTAGCGTGCCTGATTGCTGATTCATTGTGTTTGTATAATTCCAAAATGAACAAGAATTTGTTAGTTCGAAAGTAAAATTAAGTTTGTGGTACTGCAGCTATCTATTGATTATTGTAATTCGTATCAGTTCGTAATGTTAAGTTTATAGTACTTCAGCTATCTATTGATTATTGTAATTTGTATCAGTTCTTAATATGTACTGATTGCTTCGTACTGTGTTTTTGTAGACAAGCCTTTGTAGCTTTGAATGTGTGGCAACCAGAGGTTGTCCGGGGTAGGCAAAAACAAATGGTAGAGCAAAGTGTTGTGCCTGCTGAATGTCGGATACATGCGCTTGAGATGGAATTCAAGCTTTGTAAGCAGCAGATTCTGGGGTTGGAGAAGTCCTATGTAAGTGTTGATTTCCATATGATATGTAAAGGTTCATTGGGTTGTTACTTACACAAAATTGTACCAGAAAGATGAAAAGCGGAGACTTCATAATGCCAAAGAAGAGTTGGCATCTATGAAGTATCACCCTGTACGGGAGCATAAACCCACAAGTGGAGGCGAGAATGAAAATGTCATGCGGAAGAAGTTGAAAATATGCAATAGCTGTGAGTCTCTGACAAGAATTCCTCCCAATATGTATATAAAATCAAAATTATTGCTTGCCTAAGAATGATTCTAACATGTATACAAAATCAAAATATGCAATCAGTTTGCATGCAAAACTAGTATTAAGTTTAAGACATTTCTTGATTATGCAGTACAAGAAAAATGAAACAAATCAACATATATGGATATGCATCTTGCAATCATTCTCTAGAGGTAGGAGCAAACGATATGGTTCATATTTGTTTGTCAGATGCTGACCAACTGTCTATTGCAAATTGATTGGCTGCTTGTAAAGAAGAATTGCAAATTTATGGTAGTAATATTCGTGCGTTTCATATGATTCTTACATATTAAAAATCATATATCTTGTACTAAGTAATCAGTATGAGTGTTTACTATGAAGCTTAGGGGTCATCATAAAAAGTTTATGTACTGTCTATGGCATTGTCATTTTCAAATACATATCAGCAAAGGAGCAAAGGGACATGCTATATGCCTAAAATTGATGTTTGATGTAAGACAATTTATGCATTTTGCTCTTTCCATATAGATCTAAATGGCCCATTTAAAGAATTGGTTTTTCATAAAACAGTGACATTGTTTGATCAACATGTAACCAGCCAGGAAAAAGATTTTGGTTAATCTTGTATTGATCGACAGTTATAGACAATAATTGATAACAAAATTTGGTTCCTTCTTGTGCATTCTACATTGGAACATGGAAACTCTTGCATTGTCTATGTTATATTTCTGCAAATAATTATATGTTTTGACAGGAAGATGTTGCATTGGATGATGAGCAATGTTCTATGGAGATGAATTGCTGAACTTTCTTCCATTGAAACTGGGAAATTGTTTCTGCCATGAAGACTGACTGCACAAATGATTAGCAATACCTGTTGAAAACTTGAATAACTTAAAAAAAGTCTTAAAATCATTATGTGTAACTTAAAGAGTTAAGATGACTTACTTGGTCACTCAGTTGTAGCCAGTGGACTTCGAGGAAACCTTAGTTTGAGGAAAGCAAAAAGCATATCATAGGAGGGAGTACATTATGTAGTCATTGTAAATTTATGTTTTGTTAGTCCATGATACTGTTGTGCGTTGTATAAGTTCGTTTGTTGAATTATCCCCTTCACGTAGCCATTTGTTGATGTTTTAGTTATTTGACTTTAGGGATGAAAACATGTAGTTTTAAGGTAGAGACTAAAACTTAAAAATGGAACAAGTTTGGAGACCAAAATTAATACATTAACCTTCTTTTAGTTTACATTCTTGATAGCTTTCGTAGCAATATACGTTTCTAATTCATTTCATTGTTTGTTATATAAAATTAATGCAAAAGAATCAATATTGATAACACTATTTGCTCATGAGAAAAACTAAGTTAATTTTTCTCTAGTGATGCTCATTTATTGTAACAAACTCGTTTACTTATGGGAAATCTATACAAGTTTTTAGATAAAATACACAGATATTGGCCAAAAAAAGTATTATATTTTTCTTTCATATTTGAACAATTATTAGTTACATGAGTATTAAAATAATTGTAACATGTGAAGACTAGGATAAGAGAGGCTAAAAGTAAAATTAAATTTTAGGTTTACTGATTAATAATGTGTCATTTTATAAAATAAATAACCATACACATTAATTAATAAAAATAAAGTAAAATTCATTTCATGGAATATACAATCATGATCCTATGATATATCGAATGGAATTGTCTTTCTTGTGTTTCATTTAATTTGCTAAGAAGGCTCATTTTACAAAGCAAAGTGTAGCAGAAATCCGATAATCGTTCCACGTACTAACAATGTAATAATATATTATTTGTTTAATTTAATGGCGATTTGAACTTTAAATTATATAAATGATACTTTCACATCAATAGTGAAAGGTGCGACCTATTTGGACGTTTAATTTTTTATAAATAGTTTTAAGTTGAAACTTGAAAGTGAGATCCAGTTGCTATCTAATTGATGTTATCTAACGACTGATCCAAAATGTGAGAAGAATATATGATTAGCATTACTCTAATTGATGTTAGTACTGTGAATTTTGTTTTTTTTATATTATATACACTTTTTTTCTTTTTTGAAAATCTTCCAGCAACGTCTCTTAAATTAAAATGACCTCTTTTTTTTATATTTTATAATACATAGTTTTTTTTTCAGACTGAAATATTCATTCTTTGTAACTTTTCTTCAAGTGGAATAATATAATTAAAAGAGGTCAGCAAAATATCTAAATAGAGATTATCGTCGTGTAAGTTTTTCATACATCAGAAGATTTTTATTTTGTTTTTTTTAGTGAAAATTTTGGAAAGGAAATGACGCCACATTTTAAAGCAGAAAAAGCTTTCTCTAAGACATAAATATTTACATTTACCTTACCTCATGCTAAGAAGATAAGTGGAGTTAAATCTGTAATATATCCAATATGAAATCCTGTCTTCCTCTACTTGACTAATTTCTTGAAATTAGACATAAGAAGACGTTGATATAACTTATTCAATATTTATATATAAGACAAGAGTATTGTGAATATATTAACAATTATTAAATAAAATATAACCACTATAACAATAAATAATATTTTTATTGTTTGACTTGTACACCTTAAAAAAAGTCGTAACATAAAGTACAGATATTATAATGATTTTGTAACTGCTATTTCTTTTCTTCTAATGTTGAAACATTGGATTACTACTAGGATTCACCAAAAAAAAGTATTGGTTACTACTAGGCTGTGCTACCATGCTAGTATTCACCTAATCGCGGTCCACAAGCAGGCTATGCGTGTATGACCAGTTTAGAGAAACGTTATCACTTATCACAAGCAAATTTTCCTTTCACAAACAATATTCACTATTATTCTTTACATTATTTTGTAATGATAGACAATAGGCCGTACGATGTGGAAGAAAGAGATATATAGAAAAAGAAAGCGAAAGACAAAGAGAAAGAGTAAGGAGATAAAAAAAAAGTGTATATTTATAATTTTATTGACTAAGTAAAAAAAAAGACTTTAAATATGTTTTTACTTTTTTATATGAGATTAATTTTGTCTTTTGGTCCCTAAATACAAGATTGATCTTTCAAGTTCCCTTAATTTGAAAAAAAAAATCGTTTTAATCTCTTCCTCAAACGTCATTAAAGACTTTGCTTACACGATAGTTTACTTTAATTTTGTATTTTTTTTATCAAATACCTATCAAAGTATTCATTTTGACGACATTTAGGCAAAAGATGATTGGATAGAGAGATTAAAATAAGTTTTTTTTATTTTTATAAAAAATCTATAAGGACTAAAAGGATCAATTTTAAATTTCAAAAACTAAATATAAAAATACCTTAAATTTAAGAGATTAAAAATATATTTAAAAATAAAAAAATATTAAAATCCTCTTAGACTAACACTCTGTTTAGAACGATCGGAGACACGAACGAAACCTCATGGACGAAACAAAATTCAAGAACAAATCCTTTCACCATTTGGTATTGTGTGAGGAAGGAAGGAACTAGTAAACCATAAAAAAAATTAAATGACACTGTTTTTTTTTAATCCGTCCATTTTGGATAAAAAAGAGAGATAGCTGCTTTTGTGTAATTAAAATAATAAATTAATTTTATTTTTACACACTTATTTTTTATTAGAAAATTTTGTCATTATGTATGTGTGTTTCTTTCTATAGTTTACATAATCAAACAAGAAAAAAAATGTTTTTTTAATCTCTTTTAAACTACCTAAAAATAATCTCACCATCCTTTTTTCTTCTCTTTTCTTTTTCTTGTACTTTCTTTTCCAAATAAAACAAATAAGTGAATAGTCAATTTAGTCTCTAAATTTGTGATTCCATTTCATTTTAGCCCTTAGAATTAATGGAATTTTAAAAAGTTCACAAAATTATAACTTGTCATTCATTTTAATCAAAAGGTATATATAATGTTTAACTTAAGTGATGATATTAACACATGTCCAAAATAACATTAGGTAGTTAAATTTAAGGACGCAGAATAAACTAATTACAATTTTAGATTTTTTTAATAAATTTTGTTAAATATTAAAACAATAATAACACTGAATCACAATTTCAAGAACTAATTTAACCATTTACTCACAAAACAAGCCATAAGAGACAAGAGGAAAAACACCATTTATTCTTTGCATACCAGAATTCATTACACTACTTGCTAGACCAATTTTATTTTAATTTTTAATCACGAAAAATATCATGGCTAATTAAAATTACAACATTTGAAAGTACATGAAACTATAGGGGCAAATGGATACAAAGTGAAAAACGTGTTGGAGGATGGGAACATCAAGGGTTAGCTACAAGTCTCTGTAGTAGATATTTACACACGAAGGCCAATTCTTTGTGGGGTATGTATTTGGTGACTATGATCAACACATTGAAACTCATCTATGGAAGAGGATGGAAGGCTTCAAGCCTGCTCTTTAATGCTTATTACTCAAAGGACCGACCAGCGTGTATTAATTTTAATAATGCGTATGATTTGTTTAAAAGATTAAATGATTAATTTCAACGATATAAAAATACTTGGCTAATGTAGCATATGACTTTTCGTTATCCAATACATTAGTATATAGTACACTTTTATGTGACTCTCAAGTCACCACCTAAATTTCAAAATTATCTAATCCTCTTCTCTTTGATATCATTCTTTCGCATTCCTTCATTGTTTCTTCTCTAATTCTTTGCGATTTTCAACGGAATAATTCCCTCTCTTTTTTTATAGTAAAAAAGTAGTAGAATACGAAGACACCCAATGCTACCATGCAATGCGCCAATGACATGCTAGGATTGTCAATACAAATCTACCTATACGATTATTATACATAACTATAGTTACTTAATTAACTTATTTCTAAGTGTTAAGAGACTTCCCAAGAAAAGATTGTTCAATTAGTGAAAAAAGTGATAAGAGAAATTCAAACCCACACTAACATAAAAAAAAGAGTAAAAGTTCTATCAAAATTTTTAACTACTTTATCAACTATTTTTTTCCTTTTCACTGCCAAATTAACAGTGACAATGATCGAGCTATGACTAAAAGTTCTATCACATAATTTATCTTATCCTACATTTTCTTTTTCATTTTCCTTTCAATCTTCCTTTCTTGTGTATTGTACAAATAAAATTTCTCTTTGCAAAGTGTTCTTTTAGAAGCATGTTCATGAAACTCACCCTTTGAGTAGTTGCATAGGAGATCGTTATCCTTTCACAGAAGAGGGAGTTATTGAGATCACTGGAAAGTGACAGAACCTAAGTACTGGACACATGGTTAAGAGGAACTGCTAGCTGCTCCTCATAAAGAAGCAAACACACGCTCTCTCTCTCCGTGCATATAGTATTAGACCATGAAAAAGAAAGTGAATTCTCATGAAATCATGAACCAGCTATTTTTCTTCTAAGAAAATTGAACATTTTTTCATTACTAAAACCACTTTTCAAGCTACCCCTTGATTATTTTGCGTTCTATTGCTCTAAAGTAGTCCCATCAGCCCAAAAAATGCCAAAAAGTTAACACAAGAGGCTGAAATTTGACACTACTCAAAAGTAAAAGCATTACTCCTTATGGAACCATATAGAACAAAGTTGCATGTCACATGACCTTGACATAATGATATATAACAAAATCACATATGCATAATAATCGGTTCAGGAGTTGAATTCATCATCTTTACAAGCTAACAAATTACAAATTAAATATTCATCCAGCACAATATAACAGACAACTAACCACAAATCATTATTTGTTTGTTTCAGATTCTCTCAACATTCCCCAAAAGCCAGCAACAACCTTACCAAAATCTCTAATATCCTTACGGCATTTTCTGCTCCTCTCTGTGAAAAATTTCATTTATTGTTAGGTGTCCGCCAAATTTTGGCAGTAACACACATTCAATTTTGCAGAGGGCAATCAAAATTTAAAATAAATCAAAATCGAAATCAAACTATTCGTTGGAAAATCATTAATGCCATAATTAAGTTTGCTTTGAATTTTATGTTTGGTTAATGACTGACTTCAATTTTAATAAATCAAAAGAATAGATTAGAAGAAAAAATATACACTTCTCTAGAACCCCAATTTATTAGATGTCGACCAAATTTGCATGTAAAAAAAATGTAACATGGTGATTGATTAGTGTGCTAAAGATATGAAGGGAAATTAATTCAAGAAAAGGGTAGCAAAATATTAAATTTTATTAACTTTTGGTGAAAGGGTGCCACGTGACGCATCAAAAAGGAAAAATAGAAAAAAAATGCTGAAACTCCTCACTCACTCTCTCTCTCGCTGACTTTGGTTTCCACATTGACTGCATAATTATAAAGGTAGTAAAAGAGTTAGCTGACTTAGCTAGGTAGATGAAGGATGGTAAAACTCTTAAGTTTCCTTCCCTCAAAGTCATGGAGTATATAAAGCACTCGCATGCATTGGTACTATTTGCAAGCTCTCTTGGGAAGAAAGTTTAAGCCTTAGCTAGAAAAAGGAGAGTGAGTAGTGAGTTTTTTGAGAAGCAGAAGAAAGGAAGAAAGGTGGAGTGAGTGAATTCAAAAAGATCACCCACCATGGGGAGGCCTCCTTGCTGTGACAAAGTTGGCATCAAGAAAGGTCCATGGACACCTGAGGAGGATATCATCCTTGTCTCTTACATCCAAGAACATGGTCCAGGAAATTGGAGATCAGTGCCTACTAATACTGGTATAACTACCTAACTTCAATTATATATATCAAATCTTTTTTTGTTTTGTTTCTTAATTAACTAAGCTGAGGTATATATATATTATGAAAGTGTCTTCTTCTTGATCGATCTATGTATATGTATATTTTATACTTTTTGTTTTGGAATCAGTCATAACAATTTGAATCAAATCTTTCTTGAAAAGGGTTATCAAGGTGCAGCAAAAGTTGCAGGCTTAGATGGACAAATTACCTCAGGCCAGGAATCAAGAGAGGGAACTTCACTCCCCATGAGGAAAGAATGATAATTCAATTGCAAGCTCTACTGGGTAACAAGTAATTCTCAAATATCATAATTTTCTTTAGTTTTCTCAACAAAGTTAAAGAGATCAATCAATACCATGATAATTAAAGTTCACATACTTTTCATTGATTAATTTTGACAAAAAAAAAACTTTTTAATCTATAATTTTAGCATATGCATATGATATGCCTGAATTTGTGAAGCTGTTGAATTTTGGAGCAGATGGGCAGCCATAGCTTCCTATCTTCCACAAAGAACAGACAATGACATAAAGAATTATTGGAACACCCATCTAAAGAAGAAGCTGAAGAAATTTCAAGCATCCTTGGATCCACACTCAGCATCAGACTCAACAGCAAGTGGTCAATTTCTACCAAAGAGCTTTAGTGACAGAAGAAGCTTAGACATCAGCAGCAGCAATAATAATCATGGCTCATCCATTAGGCTTAGTCATCAGTCTCAGTCCTCTTCCACAACATATGCCTCAAGCACTGAGAACATCTCAAGACTCTTGGAAGGTTGGATGAGATCTTCCCCAAAGCCACTCAAGGGATCATCATCCCAAGATGATGAAGATATTCAGCTCCAAGGCATCAATGATGATGATCAAAATAACAACAACTTTGAAAGCACTACTAAGCTAGTGAACCTTCATCATCTTCAGCACAAAGTAAGAAACAAAGATAAGCATCAAGAGGGTGGTGGTGGTGGTGGTGGTGTAGATAACATGGTTTCTCATGAAGAGTTTGATTCTATTTTGTCTTTTGAGAACCTTAACAATGCTGCTTGGGACAAGTCCACTTGTGATTCCATGCCAGAAAAGAGTTCTGAAGCTGCTGCTGAGTATTCTGCTGATCATCATCATGATATAGCTGCTCATGAGAGGAACAACATTAGGCAAAAATCTGAGAACAGTGGTGCTCCTCCATTGTCGTTTCTTGAGAAGTGGCTCTTGGATGAAAGTGTTGGTCATCATGTGGAGGAGATGATGGAGTTGTCTCCTATGTTCTAATTAACATGGAATTGTCACCAATTAATCCCTTCAAGTTTGGGAAGTGACATTCAAATCATATGATATTAGTCAGATGAAAGAAGAGATCAAAGGAATGAAACTCTTTGAGATCTGACTAGGGTTTAATCCATTTACAGTGGGTTGAGATTCTCAGAAGCTATGGGGTCTCTCTTTCAACTTGTAACTTGGAAGTTTATGATGAAGGGTTTAATTATTTCAAGTAATACTATATGCTTAGTGCATCTTGCTCTCTTTTCCTTGTAGAAAACTACAAATTAATGTTAACTTCATCAGCTCAAGTAATAATACAATAGCAGTTATATTTTCAAGATTTGTCAAAATTTTATTAATTTGTTTGGTGGTAAAATGTTTGCATGAAGGTACAGTTTGAAACTTTTAAGCTTATTTTATGTTGTTTCTTTTTCCTTTTATGATTTCTGATTGTGTGGTGAATTATACATTGATACCCGCTAAAAGAGGAAAACGGAAGAAGATGAAACAAAATGTAAGGGCAATTTACTGTGGAGAACGATTACGCATCTTAGACTATTAGTTATAATTACTATACATCATCTCAAATGCTCAATTGTCAATAATTGATGTAGAGAGGAAAATTTGATGTGACCAGAGTGTCCTAGAGTACAAGTTAATGGACACATAAAAATCTTTGATGTTGTAGCCAGTAAGCTTTATCGGCCTACTCTATGTAATGCTATGCTAAATCATAGTTGAATTATTAATTATTACTAAATCAATCAAATGCATGGAAACACACCATTGAACCTTGTTAACTATCATTGTTATTTTTTCTGGTATTGACTTAGAAAAAGGGCATCTAAATTTTTCTAGACCTACAAGGGATATTTTGGTAAACCCAGCATCGATGTCATTTTAATCTTATAGGATTCAAGCTATTTTCATTAATGAATTTTTGAAATTGATGAGAAAAAAAAAGAAACTTAATTCTCTCTTCACTTGTTTAGATAAATAAATAAGCTAGAAGTGAGAGAAAGAGAAATAAATATGAATGGGTTTTATTTTCTTTTGCCGTCTAATTTGCCAAAGAAAAATAATAAAGGATAAAATTTAAATATATTATCGTCTGTGTATTTGGTGTTATTAAATTAAAGTTTTATTACACGGATCATCAAAATAACGAATTTTAATTGTAGATAGAATGTATTAAAAATACCCAAGATTATATACTTAGTTTTCAGACGGAAGCAGGTGGTGGGAAAGAGTTCGTCGAAAATGGGGAAATTTCTTGTAGTGGTTTTCACTCTCCTCTTGTTTCCATAGCTGCCTAATTAACCATGTGAAAGATCGATGGTGAGAAGCACCATTAATTATTAATTTAATTTTTGTTAACTGAGATGAGACCATGAATTGTATTTTATTAATTAATTAGGCATAAAATGAGCTCTACAAAAAAGGGATAATAGCCATATCTGAGTGTAACATGATGCTGTCACGAAAGTCTTGCTAGCAAATAAGGCAAATGGGGATGCCCTGAAACTCCTTTTCTTTTGGAAAGAATTCGTATGGGAAGCATGTGATCTTCTTTTTACCTTTCGGTGTGAGAAGCTGTCTACCATTGCTAATATCATGGTTGCCGTATATGCTTATAACTTTCACAAGATACAACAAAATGGGGCTGCACTTCTCTGCTGTGGGGTGCATCATGCATGTAACTATCAATTTTCAAACCAAGTTGGACCAATTATAACGCACCATAATGAAAATCTACCTTTTTTTTTTACAATTTAAATACCTTCCTCTATTTTAAAATATATGGTCATTTAGTATATGATGCATTTTTAAAATATTAAATAATTAGAAAAGTA